>AYEL01062054.1:0-61967 GCA_000484575.1 Olivierus martensii
TCGCACTAATCGAGGCCTACCTGTACTGACTTCTAATGCTGTCATCGAGTTATAATTAAAGCAAAAGTCAGATAATATAGATTCCAACTGTATGTATATAAAATTTGATATTCTTAAAATAGTTTTTACTTCTGTTACTTATAATCAATAAATAATATAATTATTTAAAATACTTTCATGTATTACCAGAACACATAAAATACTTTATGTATTACCAGAACACATGATATGTTATAATAGTTGGACATTAATGCTGATATGTTTAATTTTGTAACTGTTTATAAATTTAATTCAGTCCTTTTGAATTTTTGTATTGTGCATTTTCCAAATTATAGAAATTGTTACTAAAAAGTGCTTAAATTCTTCTAATTTAATAAATTCTTTAAAATTTTTTATATCAGACATCTGGAGATACTGAAAGTACTAAACTTCATATTTGGGTTCGTGCAATTTTGAGGGACAAGTAAGTATTCTTTATTTTAGTTTATAGATACATCTTTAATGTTTTTATTCATTTATATTAATTCAATTTTTTATCACATAACAAAGATTTAATTTCTGATTCCTTTCATTTTATATATAACATTATTATTTATTTCAGAAAACATTTACAGTAAAGCCTCAGTTTAACTGTAAATGACCTGTTAATGGATTTAAATTATCCAAATATTTTTCCATTAAAATTTTTAACAAACATTTGAAATTCCACTGAGAACAATGAAAAACAGTAATGTAATATACAATATTTTGTAATATAGAAGGAATATTAATGCTATCTGATGGACTTTAAACCTAATACAATGTATCATTGTTAGCTCAAACTTCTCTGTCTCGAAACCCTTGATATGTGGGGAAAAATTTTCCCGGGCACTTTCAGCATTAAACCAATGTACAGTAATTTCAATAGTTATCTTGAAATATTTTCTTCAAAACATTTGCTATCTTAAATTAATTTATAATTTTTGTGCTGAAGAAATTAAAAATATTTATGAATTTTCCCTAGCTTTTGGATTTTAAACAAAGGATTTAAATTGAAGAAAAGAACATAGATGTGCTATCGATAACTGGAATAGGAATTTTTTGTGCATGCTCGGAATACTGAACATTTCATAGTGTAGTTTCATTTTCTAAGGTTTCACTTCTAAATTTTGATAGGTTTTTGTCAGTATGATTGTATTTATTCAGTGATATTTTCGACCTTTGGTTTATAAGATGCAGGAATATTTAGATGCTAATTTTCATGGAAAAAAGAATGTCTTATACAGTATTAATAACTAATGTGTGTATTATGACATGAAAAGCTTTATTTAAAATTGAACCTTGATATCTTGAAAACTCTTTATATCAAATGTTCCCTTGAGATTTGAGATTCTACTGTATTTTATAGTTATATATATCAAAATAAAATACATATATAGTTATTATCTGTAGGAGATAATTTAGGCTATATTTGTATATGGTTAAATTACATATATTGTTCTTAATTTTAAGATACTTCTGGATATATATATATATGTTATTACAAGGTATTACCACAAACCACGTAAATAGAAAATTTAATTAGAAATTTCAAAATATAGGTCAAAAATGTTTTTGTTAATTTTAAGTCCCTCATCAATTATAACAAGAATGCATAATAGAAAGTTATTTAATATGAAAAAATAATTAATAAATAGCAAAACTGACATGAGTATAAGACAAATAAATCTATTAAATGTTTTTAAACATTGTCTATATGTTTGTTTTTTCCATTATTATTCTGTTATGCATTCTTGTTACAATCAACAAGTTTTATAGTCCAAAAACATTTTAATTAAATTTTTGTTTTGAAATTTCTAATTAATTTCATGCTTAAATGGCTTGTGATAATATAATAGGTAGAGGTTATATGGTTTTATGTAGGATTGGACATCATTCTAAATGCATTTTCATTCCAATAGTGTAATTATCAATGCCATTAAAAATGCTTAATTAAAATGAAAATATTAGTTTTGTGTGCATTTTCAAACAACACATTACAGATTCATGACAACTTAAGTTTTTTTACTGAAACCGAATGCTTATCACAATAAATATCTATAATAAAGTATTTTTCCAAAGAACTTCGATTCTGTTACTATTCAATTCACAAATTTTGAAAGTTTTATATATTTAGCACTATATTCTGAAATATATTTTCCTCTAATTACTATAGTTTGAACACTAATACATATTCGTTAAAATATTCATTTATAACAATCAGTTATAATTTTCCAACAAAATAAAATAATACTTTTTGATTTGATCTAGAACTTTAATTTTATATACAGAAATATAATAATAATTCAAGGCCTCATGATCAAAATTAAGAAAAATTTATAATTTTTGAATACATTTGCATATTTCATTTAAAATAATTTCTAAACACATTTGCATTGGCCAGATGGCCGTATGGTAACGCTTTGGCTTATTACCGTGGAGGATCCGGGTTCCACATATGCAGTTTTTCAGAAGAGATCCAGGCCCGGCCCATTGAACCCTATCCTTCAACCATCCAGTTGATCCCATCATGGGTGTTGGCCAGCCTGGGCTCTACAAGTGGCCGTCGCCAGATACAGAATATCCCATGAGGATATGGTGGCTTAATCTAATTGCCCTAACCCTAACCAGGGGGAGTGCCAACCATGGCCCCTCCAATTTTGCCGATTTTTACATATTTTGTAGTACAACCCTCCCACAAAACTATGGTAAAGTAATATGACGCACCTCTCAAACATTCCTGAAAAAAAGGGTTTAAAGTTTCTATATTCTTTATATACCAAGTCATATTGCCCCATCATCGAGTGCTGTTGTAGCACGATGTGTTCAGCGTTTGATTGCTATCATGAACGATAGAAAGGCTATGGGTTCGAACCTCTACTGATAATTTTTTCTACTTTTTTTTTGTTGAAAATGAAGTGGATTATTGTATAATGTATTTTATTGATAAGAATTTATTTTTTGTAAATATTTTATTTGCCATACTCTTAAAACATTTCCATCACAAATATTAAATACACATATAAAGGAATGTAATTGCGATGGAAATGTCTAAAGAGTATGGCAGATATAACCGAAACATTAGAATATTTGTTGCATAAACAAATTTTCTTGCTTTGCATTCTTTTTTGAATTTAATATTCGATAAGTTATTAAATAACAGATGTTTATTATAATAAAAAAATTAATAAATTTATATTTTTAATTAATTCAAAATTTTTGCAATTATAAGAGCTATTTCTATAACAATGATGATAACATCAATTTTAATTTATTCTAAGTAGTAATTAAATTTATATTTAATAATCTTGTATGACAAATTTCTCTTATCAAAATAAGTAATAACACAAATTATAATGGACAAACAATATTACTATTTTTAAATGAATTTATTTATTTGTTTAGATGGGAAGTTCTTGATACAAATAATCCCCTAGAATCCATCAAAGACACAATTTTTTTCCGAACAGTTGAATTAGCTTTCACACAAGGTTTGTTTATTTTCTGTCTATTGAAAATTACTTTTATATATTTAAATGTTTATCATTATCTGTAATTTTATCTAGGTGCTGATCTGTTTGAATTACTTCCTTCTATTGAATCATTTTTACATAGCGAAGAACTTGGACCTGTTATTGAGAATCCAACATTCATTTTTCTACTGAAAGCTGCATACGAACACATTACTCGATTAACTGAATAATTTTGTAAAATATCAATTTTTAATTTTTATACAGATTTTTATACTATTATTCTAAAATTTGGTGAGTTACCTTCCAATGAATTTTATTAATATTTATTAAATAAGTCAAGAAAAATGTTTACTAGATGTATATTAGTTTATTTTATAGAATTTTACATAGTGATTACATTTCTATAGTAATAAAAGTGTTTACAGAGTTCATCTACAATATTTAAATTTTTCATAATATCCAAGAAAACTCATATTTTGACATTACACCAATGTGTTTCCAACAAACTCTAAAATGCTATCTAAATCAACATGGTTGTATTTGTTGCATTGTTCTAATTTATTGGAAAAAATAATCAGTAAACATCATTTTTCTCGAAGAAACTACATACACTGACAAAAATACATCCATCAATTTGCTATATGAGGTTATATAAAATTTCTTCAACCATTGATTTTAAATGATGTTAATTTGAATAAATATAAATTATATATTATTTAAACAACTTCAGAAGATTGTCAAGTTTCTACTTATACATATATTTTAATACTTGATGATTTTTAAATTTTAAAATTCATTCTTTTATACACACTTTGCATTGTTACTGTAGGCAAAGATACTTTGAATCATACCTATCAATTTTAATATGATCACATTCAGATAAATATATTTGCCACAAAATTTTCAAAATTATCTGATGTCTAAAATACACTTAAAGCTTTTATATTACTACTACTTCTAGTAAGACAAAGCATATTTATTATCAGTATTATGGAAATTTTGTCACATCAGATAAACTTATGTTGCAACAATGCTTAATGGTTTGCTGTTGCAGAAAAAGTTTAAACACTTCTTTTACATGTATATTCACAGAAAGAACAGCATACGTGAATTTCAAAATTATTTATATCAGCATGTTTCTACTATAATAATAATTATAATTAATTATTAATAATTATTATATACTATAATTATTAGTAACAAAAACAAACTTAATGAATCATTTATAGGGTTTATTGAAGTAACTGATATGACTAGTGAAGGACTAGCAAATACGCTTTTGAAAAGAATAGGTGGCCTTGAGTTAGATATTATGAATTGTATAGGTCCAGCATACAATAACGGTAGCAATATGAACGGAAAATATAAAGGCGTACAATGTAGAATATTTAGTTTAAACCCTCATGCAATTTATGTACCTTATCACATTTTTTTAATCTGATAATTTGTGATGCTGCTTCCAGTAGCATACATTGTAAAAATTTTTTCGGAATATTACAACGTTTATACTGCTTATTTTCTGCATCTACAAAAAGGTGGGAAATTATACAAAAACATTTAAATATTGGGCTTAAACCATTATGACGGGTGGGCAACCTCCGGCCCGCTGGCTACATTATTTTATTATATCTAATACCAACGCTATGTAACATTTAAATATTGTGCTTAAACCATTATGACGAGTGGGCAACCTCCGGCCCGCTGGCTACATTATTTTATTATATCTAATACCAACGCTATGTATACTTACATATCTGTATCTTCTCTTTTTTAAATAAATACTATTATTATCTATTGTTTTTGTTTTGGCCCATGACCCACTATAAATTTTTCTATACGGTCCCTTACAATAAAGGTTGCCCACCCCTACATTATGTGATACTCGATGGGAAGCCAAAATTGACACAGTCAAAGCAGTGTATACACAGTTTGAAGAAATTTGTAATGCCTTAGAAGAATTTATTACTGCAAGTAATGCTAATCCAGGAAATTGATTTGTTCCGAGAATTGATCTTGGACCAAAAAGATATAAATAACACCCACTATAAATTTTTCTATACGGTCCCTTACAATAAAGGTTGCCCACCCCTACATTATGTGATACTCGATGGGAAGCCAAAATTGACACAGTCAAAGCAGTGTATACACAGTTTGAAGAAATTTGTAATGCCTTAGAAGAATTTATTACTGCAAGTAACGCTAATCCAGGAAATTGATTTGTTCCGAGAATTGATCTTGGACCAAAAAGATATAAATAACGCGCAAGACATATTGCTATATATATTAAATAATAATTATAATGAATTATTTCTAAATGTGCTAACCGTATTAAAAATTTTTCTTTACGTTACCAGTTACTATAGCAAGTGCAGAGTGTTTGTTTAGCAAATTAAAATTAATAAAGAATTACTTCGATCAAGTATGTGTGAAGAAACAGTAAAAAAAATCGCATATTTAAATAAAGACATATTACGCAATATATGTTTATTTCGAATTCCTTTATTTTTACCTATGAAAAATATTTTATGGCCCCAAAAAGTTCCTTGAATCCGGGCCCCTTTATAGAGAAGGCCGGCACTGTTTATAAATAAACATTAGAAAATATTTTTTGTAAAAGACTATGAGGAAAAAATCGGTTAGGAACCTCCATATTATCCCAAGAAGAAGAAGAAATCGATTAGGACCACTATTTTATTAATTATCTAAAGAAGATTTCATTGAAATGATACTCCATATTAATATTAATCGAGAAATTTTTATATTTTGAGAGTAGCAAACAAAAATATTTCTGCTCAGAAATTTAGATCGCAAGTACGGTGCGAAACCAAATTCTTTGGTAGTTGGGGCAGCATTTTTTTTTTGGCCACCTCTCCCCCTTCAAAAAAAAACACATCTGTTTTAACTTTCAGCACACATTTTCTTAAATAATTTTTAAGAACTGAAAATTATACAAAAATTTTTATACAAATATCTGATCATAGTAATATTCCATTCTCTTACTCCCCTATTCAGCTTGATCTGAGTACGTCACTGCGTACAGCAGTTGACAATATACAAATTGTTTAAGTACACTACTATTAATAGATTTTTTTATAGATAAAAGATCTGATTATCTCTGCAGGGAAGGCGAAAAAGTTATCTTCAAATAATATGTAAAAAACAAGTTTACATTCTTGATGACTGGAATTTAGCCTAAGCAACTGTATGCTAATTTACTATGCTAACTTATTAATGTTGTCCATGTTCGCTTCGGTGATATTTGAATTTAAAATAATAAATATTACCAGAAATTATTTGAACACTTGTTGATAGAGATGTTGTCTATGACAGTCAGAAATGAGCCATATCAAATTAAGGAAAACAAATATTTATGACAGCTTTTGTCAACAAATGATGCTACTATTCATCCTGTTGATTATTAAGTGAAACTCATTGAGGCCTTGCTAGAGACTGCTCACATCAGTGGAAGTCAGACTGATGACGGCTATCCACAGTCCGGCTTAGATCCAACATAGAGATGTTGTCTATGACAGTCAGAGATGAGCCATATCAAATTAAGGAAAACAAATATTTATGGCAGCTTTTGGTTGCCGTATCTTTTTGTCAACAAATGATGCTACTATTCACCCTGTTGATTATTAAGTGAAACTCATTGAGGCCTTGCTAAAGACTGCTCACATCAGTGGAAGTCAGACTGATGACGGCTATCCACAGTCCGGCTTAGATCAATAAATATTTTCCAAGAGATGGGACCTAGATTCGATTCCAGTTCCACTGGATGGAAATACATACTGTTTCTAGATGGCCAAACACTTCAGAACAAAATCAAGGTAAATTAAAATATCCGTTGAATTTCGGGGAGCCATATTGGATCAACCATTTTGAATTTGAAAGAACTGTTATCATATTCATATCCATAGCTCCAAATATATCTAGAAACTGATTTTAATCAAAATAAGACTTTAAAAAAATAAAAAATGTTAAAATCCATCAAATTTGGTTAGGTTAAGTTAATTAAGCCGCCATATCGCACGAGAGATATACATTGTCTGGCGGTAGCCACTTGCAGAGCCCATTGCAGGCTGGCCAAAACCCATGATGGGGTTCAACGAACTGGGCCCGGAGCCCTCCTGAAATACTGGAGATGTGGGACCCGGATCCTTCATGGTGGTAAGCCACAGCTTTACCACGCGACTCCATCAAATTTGGAAGCTGCTACTTTTATTGAGTATAATTTTTAACTAAAATATCTGAAAGGATGTTTTTCTCCACATAAAATACTCAAATGATCGATAAGTTACAATTTTTAAAAGCTTCCACAAGCTAAAAACTCCATCAAATTTGGAAGCTGCTACTTTTATTGAGTATAATTTTTTAACTAAAATATCTGAAAGGATGTTTTTTTCCACATAAAATACTCAAATGATCGATAAGTTACAATTTTTAAAAGCTTCCACAAGCTAAAGATTGGAAATTTAGTTTCCAATTTCTTTTTTTACCTAAATAGGGTGGAATTCCCGGTTGTCTGATTTTTGCACTGATTTCTAAAAGAACCACTGATCTGTTCAGTGGTTGCACAGATTTCCAAATTTCAGCTTTCTAGATCTTAGGAAAATACACAAATTCAAGCTGACAGACATATATACACCATAATTGTTTTATATACAGTAGATTGATCCAATTAAAAATAGAAAATTTAAATTTTTGGTTTCAAAGGATTATTATTAGGTTTCAATGGCGGATTTATGGTTTGCGGAACCTTGCAGTTTTTCTTAGGATCCTTCTGATTATATAAATATATTTTAATTTTTAATATAATTTACTATTTTAAAAAAATGATGATCAATAAAAAAAAATAAATTTATAATTATATTTAAAATTAATAAAAATTAAAAAAAAAAATATAAATTCTCATCTTTTTTTGAAAATTTAGTATTTAATAATAAAATAATAAATTTTATTCAATAATTATTGTAGATTTGATAAACGATAAGTTTAGTTTTGACAAAAGACAGAATTTCAGTTAGCTGATCATAGTTTTCTCTTGGAGAAATTTGTTTATGAGTGTGACAATTGTAAAATTCAAAAATTGTATCCAATATTTAATTTTATTAATTTTTCATATTATCAGGAATTTAGTCTTAATAAAGATCTAATGTAAAATTATAAAACCGGTTTTAAAAATAATCGATTAAACATCAAAATATCCTGTCAAATTTAACTGTAGTCTGTTTCAAGTTAACCTGACAGCCGAACCACAAAAAGTAACACTGTATTCATACGCGATTTGTAAAAACAACTTGTCACGTGATTTAAAAATATATATTTTAAAATCATCCCAATAATTTAATATTTCAATATTTTATTTCCAAAAACAAAAATTATAGGAAAATATATCATTTTTATATTTTAAAATATTAATATTAAATTTAACTAACAGGGACTACTTTTCTTTGTGTAGAAATACCCACAACAATGGTAGTGATTTATTGTCAGGTTATCTTGAAATAGACTATAGTTGATCCGCTATATCAGTGGTTCTCAACCTTTTATCTGTTGAGGAACACATTTTAAATTTGGTGACACATCTAAATATTTAAAATAATAACTTAGATTTAACAACGAATTTTTCATTAATAGATTATTGTATTTATTCTTATTACATCCAAATTACAGACATACTCGTACACGGCATCGAGCTTGTAGGCTCTCTAGCCCTTATTAAGTTGTAGCGCCACCTGCGGATTTGGTCTTTTTAGAGAAACTATAATTTTAATTTAATTTTTATTCCTTAATTTTTTTTTGCCACCTGCGGATTTTGTGATTTTAGAGAAACTATAATTTTAATTTAATTTTTATTCCTTAATTTTTAAATTTCGGATAACAACATAAAAAACTTTTTGGCTGTCGCAGAAATTTGAGGGTTAGATTTTTCTAACGGTACCCTTTTATAGGAATCGATAGGACTGCAAAAATGATATCTAGCCAACCACGTTTCACTATTAATATGTATGATTCATACAATTCATTCTTAATTTTTCGCTGCACAGTGATTGAGAATCACTGTGTTACATTAATCTTGAAAGATAAAAGTACGAAATATAGTAAATATACTTATAAATACTTTAAATCAGGCATGGGCAATTTTTCCTAGTTCGGGGCCAAATTATCATTCTGTCGCCGAGTCAAGGGCCGGATTAAATTATTAAATAAAATAAACTAATATTAAATGAATTCAAACAAGTTGTAAAATTAATTATAAAGATTAAAATATTTTAATCTGTTTACTATGTTTTTAAATCGAAAATGGTAATAAATTCTCTATTGCGATCCGTTTTATATCGTATTGACTATAGTTAACTCTAACTGAAAAAACTCGTGGATCATCGAATTCGGCTTTGAAAGTTCTTCTTCTGTTGAAAAGAATATAGTAGAACCATGAATAATAGAACGTACCATATTTTTCCCACCATGAATCCAACCAACTTCGTTGAAATGGGTCAGGGGCCGGATCAAATGAAGTAGAAGGCCGGGGGTTGCCCATATACGCTTTAAATTATAATTTTATATAATATAATATGTAATTTATTTTATTATCTCGTGTATACATTTGCATAATTCCTTTTCCTTATCGGTGAATCCATACATTTCTCGCTCCTCTTGATATCCAATTCTCTTTGATTACAGGTTATTCCCGTTTGGATCATCATTACTTTGCGAAGAAAAAACTAACACCTCTGGTCGTTTGTTTTTACACTTATTCATTATTCTTGTATATCATCCTGAAAACAAAATAAAATAGCTAAAGAATCAGAATCCACATAAAAAACAAAAACAAAATTGCTGGCATTGCCTAATATCTTACACAGGAAAAAAATTGAAATTTTAAATTGTAAAAAAAAAAACAAAGTTGATACTATTTTGCGTGTCTGCTTAGAATCTGTGACCCTTTTTTATTCGGAAACCTATAAATTCGCCATTGCCAAGTTTCATAATTTTTACGTTTAAAATGATTTTCCTTTTAAGTAAAATTTAAAATGCGATTTTAATTAGTTTACTTCTTGGTTAATTCTTTAAATAGCAAATAATAAAACTCCACATAAAAATTGAAAAAAGTTTAGGACAATATGAACGAGTTTGACCGGTCATGAACAGTATTAATTGCTGTTCTTCTATTGGTTTTCACGTTTTAATCTCATTCTGTGGACACTAGATATATGGACTATTCTTCTCGCATTCATCACTTCTCCGTTTCCTCCATAACCTTTCCTGGAAAATAATATATCGCCCACACCCCTATTTATTATTTAGATATATATATTCTTACAGATTTCATCATTCTATAACTAGTGATAAGGAATAGTTAAATTTATAGCTTCTTTTATAAAGATAATAGGCCGTTTCTTCGTAAAGGGATAACTTTTTTTCTTTTTAAACATTGTAAAATTAAAGTAACAATATAATTCAAATGATATAAATTCTTAAAAGTTTGTTTTTAAATATATTTTAAGAGATGCATAAATTTAAAATTCAAATATGCTGTTTCAGACATTTTTTAGTGATGAATAGCGGATCATTTATCATTATTCTTATCTTCAGAAATCTCGTCAACTTCCTCAAACGTGAAGAAAAAACAAATAAAAACATCTCTTTCTAAGATATGCAGTCAACTAAAATAGTTTGTTTACCATCAGATTAATTCGTGAAAATATTTACAGACTTTTCCTTTGAAAGTAGTTAAGAATTAAATTATTCTGACGAAAATAATTATTTACTGTCTCTAGTTATTTCCAGTTTAATCATTAGAAGAAGTATTTGTTCAAACATATTATATTAAAATTTTATTTATTAATTGCATAATCCATCCTTTTCCACTTTTTTTTAGAGGTGGATCCTCAAATTTCTCGCTTCTCTTCTTTCTTAGCGGTGTATCCACAAATTTCTTGCTTTTTTCTTTCCTAGCAGTAGATTCACAAATTTCTCGTTTTTTTTTTCTTTCTTAGTGGTAGATCTATAAATTTCTCGCTTTTCTTTCTTTTTTTAGTGGTGGATCCACAAATTTCTCGCTTTTCTTTCTTAGTGGTGGATCCACAAATTTCTCTCTTTTCTTCTTTCTTAGCAGTGAATCAACAGATTTCTTTTATAATCGATTATAAAATATTTTAAATATCGATTTATCAATCCTGAATATCGATTTTTATATTTTATTTATATTTCAAACAATTTATTGATTATAGAAGTTTTTAAATACAGTATAATGTCGTATGCTTTGTAAAAGTATTACTATCTATGAAAAAATGGGACGACGATAATTTAATAACTTGTTATTTTTTTTATATCAGTTAAATTTTTATCATATTAAAATTTAGCTAATAGTAACCAGTTGTTTTTCTAGTTTATTTATCGAAATATATTACTGTTTGTTTTTTTAAACCCAAAATCCACAAATATCTTGAATCAATGGCGTACCCGGAGAGGGGCGAGGGGGCAACACCAAGATGAATGAAGGGCCAAGAGCATGGAATATCATTACTATTCACCAGATGTTTGTATAATTTTCAGTTCTTAAAAATTATTTAAGAAAATGTGTGCAAAATAAAATGTTTGTTGATAGATGTGCCTTTTTTGGAGGGGGAGAGAGGACCAAAACAAATAATCTGTCGGGTTCCAAAGATTCTGGGTACGCCACTGTCTTGAATATTAATCCTACTAACAGCATGACTGTAACCTGTATTATTCAACTTAATTCAATTCATCTAAGGTGATCTTTCTCAACATTGTTATTCTATTGGTTAACTGTTTCCATCGCTCAACTATATAATTAAAAAGTTTTAAATAGAAACAATAATATAATCGTTATCCAGATATATTTTTATAATATATTATTTATCTTTCCCACACTTTTCATTTAAAGTATTTATTGTTAGAACCGGCTCAACATACGATCAAGCAAAGCGATCGCTCAGGGCAGCGATATTTAAGGGGCGCCAAACGGCGCTGGCACATTATGTTCGTTATTATTATTCTTGTAGTAAGACACAATTATTTTTTACACATACTTTAAACGGTGAGCGGATTGGACTATGAAAACCGAAGACCCTTAAGTTAGTTTTGATGCTCACCATCAAAACTGACAACTTGAGGAGAGCTCAACCAGAATTTTTACTCGGGTCTCTGAAAGTTCTAGAGCACTGGTTAGGGGGAAAAATCATAGAACAAAGCAAATCATTAAAAATATTTGTTACTCTTCTATTGCTTATAAATGCAGCCAATACAGTATTCTGTTTAAAAAAAAATTTAGTGGAAACTGTATTTTTTGCATTAAAAAAAAAAAAATCTGCGACGGCCGGGAATCGAACCCGGGTCAACTGCTTGGAAGGCAGCTATGCTAACCTCTATACCACCGTCGCACATGAATACTTCTAACAAAGTAGAACAACTTGTATAATACGCACTATGATAATATTGCCTCCAGTTACGTCAAATACTGGATTTCAGACGAGTAGTAAAACTTTTTTTTTTTTTTATTTTTTCAAATACTGGATTTCAGACGAGTAGTAAAACTTTTTTTTTTTTTTTATTTTCTCTCTGTAAAACTAGAAGCCAATAAACTTTAAATGCATTTTATGTTACAACTAGATTTATTGTAAGGTTAATTCTACAGAATAAATTATCATAATTCACTTGAAATAAAATTCCTGTATTTAAATTAACTGAATAATCGCTTAATTTGAATATAATAAAAAAAAAACACGGTTCTTAGTAGTGAAATTATGTTAGTAATTTTTTTAGCATTAAACGGAAATGATAATGCCAAAAAAATTATATAAATAATTATAAAACGTAATTAAAATATTTATTAAAATTTCTGTCTAATTATGCAAAAGTTTTTTCGTGCATAATATTAATTTTTGAGTAATTTAAGTAAAGCGTTTAATATAAATTGAAAAACGTGTTTTTCATCTTTTATATTAAATAAACGGATATTCTTTAAAATAAATTTTTTAATTTGCAGGAAAAAATAAATTTGATACATCTTTATCAATAACATAATTAAATATTTAAAAAATAATGGAGAAACGATGATCTTATCTAGAAAAACAAAGTAATGTCAAAAATAAACAAACTTTCTACGATAGGTTTGGCTGTTTATTGTTTATAAAAATAAATTAATTCTTAAATAAGATTAAGAGAATTTCTAGTTCACGTATCTTAAAGTTATCGAAACAGCTGAATACAAACGCAGTATAACCTCGTATAACGCGGTCTACAATTTTCTATGAATTTCTACGAATTTTTATTACCTTTCACCCTATATTTATAAACATTAATATATACATATATTTTTGTGTAGTGTCAAATTTTTCCCGTTTAAAGTTGTTTACTGTTGAAAACTGCCTTCGTTTTCTGTTAGAAATCTCGAAACCACACCCTACTGTTTCTGTGATGTGAATCTCGTATAATGCGGCATTTCTATAGAACGTAACATCCGCGTTATACAAGGACTAACTGTACACATTTTATCGTGAATATAAATCCTATGTATTTGACAATGAAGTTTATGTTGATAAAAGTTTCAATAAGATATAAATGAGTACAAATTCAAAATATATTATTTTGAATTAAATTATATATTAATAGTCAAACGTGGCTGGCTGGCTGGCTGGATGACCCTTTTTCGGTTGAAGTACTATACCGATTTCTATAAATAGGGTATCTTTAGAAAGGGCTAACTTTTGGATGTCTGCGACAGCCCAAATTATTTGTTGTTATTAATAATTTAAAGAATAGAAATTACATTGAAATTGTAGTTCCTTTAAAAAGATAGAATTCGCAGGTGGCGCTGTAACGTAATAATGGATGCCATTTAACGATTCCCTACATGAGTTCGAAGGTGTTTTTGTCGTTATATACAATATTATTAGATTAAATGACACGATTATATTTCCGCTCATTTATTTGAGCGGGTAATTTCTAGTTAATTATAAATTCTTATAGATTTTTAACGCAAAAGTTTGTTTTAAGTTACAAATTTTCCGTTCAATATTCTTTTTTTTTTAATATCTTAACATATACTTATTCTATTCAGTTGTCTGCTTAGATGCCTAATAACTTTTCTAAAATAAGGTCACACCAAGTGAAGGTCAATAATAATCCTCCCAGTAGGCTATAAAACATGATCAGAATGGTTTCATTTCCCATTTACCTCTTAAGAAGATAAAATATTGATTAAGAAAGGATGAGAAAATTCTATACGTGGATTAAATTTAATCCAACGAATTTTTTTCGTTTTCTTACGATAATTATACCAGTTGTTTAATTTGTTAATTCATTTTATTGATAATTATAATACGTAAGTTGAACCATTTTAATGATGATCTGTTTAATAATAGAACAAACCTGTATTGGTTATTCGTTTATTAAAAATGAACAATGTCTGTCGTTTATTATCTATCCATTTTGTAGAACAGATTCGATTGAACTTGAAGATCAAACGAAATATTCATGTTTTCATCAGTTACTCTTACACGTATTGTATTCTGTATTAAAATATTTATTTCAATGTAGTTCATTTTCTTATAATATTAATTTTAATTGTGTTATTCACGACTAATTAAATATTCAGATAAAAACAATTACCGCAAATTTATGAATTAATGAAAAACAATTCCGGTTAAACTAATTGAATCGTACTATACAGAGGCTATCAGAAAGGGGCAAGAGGAGCGGCTAAACCGGGCCTTACGATTTTTAAGGGGCCTCAATTTGTGTTAAAAATATATATTTGTATATTTTTATACTGTTCGAGCTTCAGTGTTTGTCAAAATTTGAAGTTCTCTATTAATATTTTCGGTTTTCTTGTACACTTACACTATATATTTGTCAATTTTGTCATTTTGAAGGGCCTTGGAAATATTCCTGGGCCTCGCATTTTCTCTGAAAGGCCCTGAGTATGAATTTATATTGCATTGAATTTTAGAAATACTATACTTAAATTCGATATTCAGAATATAAGATCTCAATTATTATCTCTCGTTGAGTCGAAACTTCTTTATTTTCAAAAAGAAAGAAAAGAGTTTCGAAGAAGAGAGAGAGAGGGGGGAATTATAATTTATTTAACCATAAATTTTTGGAAATTTATAACTATATATATATATATAAAATAGTGTGATTATTTTAAACATACAGTAACTACAAATACCATGACATGTGAATATAACCATGATATATACCATATCATTGTTATTTTAGTTACTGTATTCCTTTTTTTTTAAATTTTATCCTGTTCTCCTTGGAATTTATACGTTTCACTTTTTCTATTAAGCGAATATAACCATGATATATACCATATCATGGTTATTTTAGTTACTGTATTCCTTTTTTTTAAATTTTATCCTGTTCTCCTTGGAATTTATACGTTTCACTTTTTCTATTAATTTAGATGTTTTTTCCTGGGATCCAAAGGAGTAAAGCATCCGAGAAAAATCACTTTCTCCGAGGAAAGTAACAAAATAGGAAACGTTTTTATTTTGGATTTTCCTCTTTTATACGGATAAAAGAGGCCATTCATTTGCCAGAAGGTTTTTTTTTTTGTTTTTGCTCTTTCTTTCGACCCCACCTAAATGGGGTAAAAGGTTTTAGGAACTCCATAAACTTTTACCTTTTGCCAACGAAAAATGACATTATATACTGAATTCGTAATCTGTTTTCTTTAATAAGAAATGTGATTAAATAGTAGGATTTTTTTTCTTCCTTATACTGTCCAGAGGAGTTACTAGTAACTTCTATAAATTATCACAAAGAATATTTTAGGAATGTACGAGTATTCTTATGTTAAAGTCGACTCCTTACGTAATTCTTCATTCTGTATATTAAATTTATTAAACGAAAAATTAGAAACAATTGTTGATAAATAATATTATTTTTTACGATTTATCTCAAACATTTCTTTCCTAGATCATTTAGGCAGTGCAAGCGACGCGACGCTGTACGATGCGATACTATAGACGCGATGCTTCGCTAAGCTATTCTATGAGCAACAGTCTGTCCCAAGAGAAGAGCTTCTGTAGCGTCTATAACAAAATATTGTCCCATTAGTTATTCATTAAATGGCAATTATGGTAATTTTTATCTCTCGTGTTCTATAATACAAGCTTATGTATTGAATCGAACTCTGTAGCCATGATAATTTGTCTCTTCCTTCAGAAAACAAAGTAAACGATAACTTCAGAACTTTTGACGATAAATTCAGAAGGCAGCATTAATCCTATGGTAATAAGATTACCTATAGTAATCTTATTACTATAGGATTACTATACTCTCCCATAAACTCAATACAGTACTGCTTTCCGATGCTGTATAGTTTGAATTTCAGCTACAGAAGGCGACAGCAGGCAATGCTACGCAGCGCGGCGTTACGATACACACGTGGGGCGCGTCGAAGTTATGTCTATTCGTTTGTTTTCTGTCGCACGTAGCATCGCATCGCTTGCTTGTAGACACGGCCTCAATGTTAGAAATTATTACCTGTTCAATAGCGAAAGTACAAAAAAAGAACAATTTATTTATTATACGTTAGTTTGCCAAAATTCTTTCTCTTTTGTTTTCTGTTTATGCTTATTTATTTAAAATTATCCAATAAATTTTAAAGCCGCAGCTGGAAATGGGTTAAAAGCAGAGAACGTCTCGTAGACCTGTTTGAATTGATATTTTGTATATTTTAACTCGTTCTAAAAAGTATTGCGTGAAGGAAGAAGAACATAAATAATCGTCAAAAGGAAAATTTAAACACTGTAATATCTCAGTAACTAAAGTAGCACGCATATTTAAGAAATAAGCAAAAATAAAAATAAAAATCCGTGATTTGCATGCAGAAAAAGGGTTGGGTATCATTACGGAATTTAATGATAGACTGCTACTTGGCATTGTTCCATAATTTTGTAGAGGAATACCAACATGGGGAAGGGTTGAACCCATATCGCCCTTCCTGAAGGAGTTGTCAGTCTCCTGTGAAAAGAAAGAGCATCTTTTTAGTGAAAGAAAATTGGGTAGAGATCATGTGCCACTTACATTTCATTCATTAAAAAGGAATTCTAATCTTGTTAGATTTGTTTACATATCCATTTTTTTTCACTCAATACTGCCTTCCGATGCTGTATAGTTTGTATTTCATCTACAGAAGGCGACAGCAGGCAATGCTACGCGGCGCGGCGCTACGATACACACATAGGGCGCGTCGAGGTTATGTCTATTGGTTTATTTTCTGTCGTACGTAGCATCGCAGGATATATAAGAATAAGATTTTCGTGATAGAAAACGGAAGAAAAGTATCGAAATTTCGTTAATTTGGACAATTTTAATAAAGATGAACCTATTTTAAGTTCAAAATAAACGATTTAAACGATCAAAATTCACTTTCCATTGTAGAAAACTGCCTACCACACAAGAAGCAATTCACAGGAGGAAAAAAATCTTAAGTGAAAGCACTCGTTATTTATTTATAAGAGACGGAACTTCATTTGATTCATTGTCGAGACAAAATTTACGACTTTTTTCGCTTTTATTTGGAAAGTGAGATTAAGGACAAGAGGCCCAATGGGTCTGTAAAGCATTCGAAATGAATTTTTCCATTATACAGTTTGGAAGATTTTGGGTCAGCAGATGGCTAAACGAGATAATCCTCTAAAGTTATTTCGATACTTATTTTGAAAATTAATGGTTTCGGTTATTTATACGAAATTATAATGGTTTCTTCTTAACGTATTACTGCTGGAAAGATTTATGTCATCAATGAAATAAACCATCCACTGATATTATTGAAGATTTTCTATATTTAAAACATGAAAACTCTTCAATAATCTGTCCATCAACAACAACTTAAACGTACTTAAATTTTCTCATATTGCATCATTTTGCCTCTAATTTAACATTTTAAATATTAATTTATTCTGATTCTTTCGTAATTAAAAATTAAAAGTCTCTTTAAACGTAATCTAGCGCAGATTTAAGTTGTTTAAACCAGTTGAAAAGGGGCGCATTATGTAGTTTATAAGCTTAACAACCAAAAAAAAAAAAATTATGATCCTCATTAAATTTAATAAATTACGAATATTTTTATATTCTAAACAAAAAGGGAAACGTCTTTAAGAGATAAACAATGAAGGGTTTTCATTAAGTCTGTGCTACTTTTCTACACAAACAAAAAAAAATTAAAGTAAGATAAATCGCAAATTGTTTAAAAAGTCGCGGGTCACATGTTTGTTTCCTTTCCAGGTGCTACACTGAATTAATTGAAATTACTTCAGATTAATGACTTCCTTTCTCTCGTATAAACAGATAAATGGTGAATTAGGTCTCGTTTATTATAACTGCCCGGGATGAAATTCTTTCACGTGACTACATACTCTCAAATATTGTATTACGGAAGAGTATAGTAACAACTTTAAGTGCGTTATCACTTTATTTATCTTGTTTAATGTAGGTTTGTACCGAAAATAGAATGTTATTGGTGACCATAAAGGGGTTAAATATTTTTTTTGGTGATCACGATTCTGTTAAACTTGGCCTCTCGTTTGTAAGCTAGAATGAACATCTATCATATATATGTAAGTTTATTTTCTAACCTAGACGAGATACAAACCACATTGTGTTCTGTAACCTCTTACGTAATAAATAAAGAGATGTTCATCTAAAATTGCTTAACTGTAAGATTATCCTGGTTCCATTTCCGAAATTCCCATCTTGCCACTAACAAGTTATTTTGCTAGTCGAGATCGTTAATTATATCAAAATTTAGTTATCAATTAGCATTTTAAACAAAGGATTCATTAATCAAGTAAATGAAAAAAGTGGGAATCGTTATATATGTCAATACAACTCTCAGCTGGTGTTTTGTTGTACTTATAGCGTAGATTCTCGACTGGAGTATGAGATTTGCAAAGTAATTTTTGGAGGCTAACGAGAGTCGACGACTCGACATCTTACTGTGGCAAAACCAGTATTAACATAAAACAAAACGTAGAAAATCAGATGGGAACAGGAAATGGCCCTCTTAAGAACGAAAAACGATGCATTGTATCGGATGAGGAGGATCTATGGACACGAGGCACCCGGAAGAGAGCTGCTACTAACAGATTCCGCTTTTGCCACATTAACCTTTTCTTCCCTCTTTCTCGGCACTTTTAAACCGGTATTCGGAAGAAATGGGTCAAAAGGATCAGAAAATGTGAAGTTTCTCTGCCAAATCGGAATTTCCTCAGAGCTATGCAAAACAAAACTAATTGTGCGCTTTTATAATTTCACAATTATCGCTCTCTATGGCCATTCGTCGCGCCTTAAAGACTCAAAATTGAGTTGCCTTCCTCAATTAAGTCAGAAACTGGATATTGAATAAAGCACATATACAGAACACCGTATCATTTTAACGATATTTGGCATAATCCGGAATTTTGTTTTCTCCATATCGTCTTATATACAGAACGTAAAGTTATAAATATATTCCAATATTTAAATGACTACGTAATATTAAGAAAAGTAGAAAAATACGAGAAAACCTGTAATAATTAAGTCAAGGACATAAACACACGGATGTTTCGGAGTGGAAAGAAAAAGAGTGTGTACATCTCTTGCGTGTGGGCTATTTACTTTTGTCTCCCCCCACTGGTGCGTCATGCTTTATGGAAATTCTCATCCTATCGACTGCATCATCTTCCCACGAAAAAAAAAAAATAACATGGAAAGATATAATCGCATACGTGAAGAAATGCGCTGGTGCGAAATGGGTGATGTTCGTGCCTCATTTAATTAAATTCTTTAGATTTCATTAATAAAATTTGGCTCAGTTCAAACTTGGAAATTAGATTTTCCAATTTTGTCTGTTTGTTAAGTCTATAAGAGCAATTTAACAGTGTCTTTCTATTTAATCTCCAAAAATAGTAAATAAATAAATGAATAATCAGCACCGTGTACCGAGATTTCTTTAGATCTTTCTAATTGTTATGTTATGGAACATTAAAATTCCTGATGACCAGAAGTTGTTTTCTTGGATTGCAGACTAACTAAAGACAGACGAGGAAAGTGAGTAAGGTGAAAGGTGAGCCAAGTACTGTACCTGGCCGCAGGTGGAGTGAGCAGGTAGAATGTAGGTCAGACGAGTTTGGCTTCGTGACACAACAGCAGCGAGCTTCTTCGGCCCGCGGGTGCTTCTTCTACTCCTATTAAACAACGAATGAGTCCAAGAAAAGGGGACATTTTTTTTCCCCTTCTCTCTTTTATTTTTCATTTTTTTTATTTTTATTTCTTCTCTTCTTACTTTCATCGGACAATTTCCTTTCGGTAAAAGTCCCCTTCTCTCTTTTATTTTTCATTTTTTTTTTTATTTTTATTTCTTCTCTTCTTACTTTCATCGGACAATTTCCTTTCGGTAAAAGTCATTTCACGGCCAAATTAGAAAATTTTCCAAAGTATATAAAATTACACATTGTTTTATATAATAATGTTTATTGTTTAATATATTTTTTATCACAAAAAAACTTACATAATACGTAATAAATAATAAGAACATCAACTATCCTAACATCTGATTGTATGGTAATAAAAAATATTTATTTTTTTCTTCAAGGATTCATCATTTTGCAATCTTAAATGGTATATACCAGCGATTCTCTACCAGTGGTACACGTACCACTGGTGGTACCAGAGACACGACTAGTGGTACGTGTATAATCTTAACTTCCTATTGTATACAAAGCATATTTTTGTTGCTGGTACTGAAATTTTGGTGATACTCTTTTAAGAAAAGGGTTAAAACCGCTGGTATATACCATTTAATACTTATAATGGTTTTATGGTAAAATTAATTTTTATTAAGAATTATATTTTCTGTTTAAAATTTATTTTATTTTTTTTCCATTTACTCAACAAACACTTCAGATGTTCGAATAATTGGAAGTTCTATGACTAATATATATAAATAAAAATAGAATTGACATGTTAATATATTTAATTATACACTTGAATTATTATTATTATTATTATTGTCTTTCTATATATATTCAAGTAAAAATCCCATTTTTCTCTCAAGGTAAAACAGCTGACAGAAAAAAAAAAAGAAAAATCAGCTTTTCCTCTTCATTGATGGATAAAAATCTATGATGCAACACTTCTGGAATTCCTTATTTGTGTGTTTTATAAAGGATTTATGTGCCTAAATGTCATATAACAATATTTCTGACACATTTATAGATTACATCACATTTAATTTTCTAGTAAAATCAGCAATTTTTCAGTCACTTCTAACAATAAAAAAACAGCATTAACAGATTTTGATATTTTTAATTTTAAGCAAAATTTAAATTTCAGTAAAAACTAAAAAAAAAATAATAATATTATTATTAAAATAAATATTTGTTCTCAATTTTTTAAAATTAATATATTGAAGAAAGTAATAAGTGCATTTATAAAATTGTTCCTTCAAAAGAAGAAAAAAAAAAAATGGTTGCTATGGATTAAGTGAGAGAAAAGGAAAACACTTTCACTTTCGACCAATATAAAATTGGTCAATTATTAATAATAATATCCCTTTCTGATCGAGAAGAGGAAAAGGAGGAACAAAGTGGATGGACAATTAATAGAGAGCAATTTGTATAAAGGAGTCTTTCACAGTGCGGAACTGAAAGTGATGACGCAAAGTGAAAGGAAGATTTAAACATCATTCTAATCCTCCACCCCATCTATTCTGAGCTAACGGGACCTGTGCCCTACCAGTCATACCGGTCTTGATTCTCTTTTGACTCATCACGTTCTCGCTGACACACTTCAAAGGGACGAGGACGCTCGCTCACCCTTCAACTCTCTGACCCTTGTAGACAGGGGTGGGCTGTCAAGGTGTATATAAAACCTAACTGATTCTGGTCAGGTACAGTGCCATCTCATCTGCCAGTCCAATTGCTCATCGCAGGTAAGCAGCCCTTTGGATACTTGATTCGCTGCCAAGTATTATTACATTCATTATTATTCCGATGCAGTCTTTAATATGGCTTTCTCTTATCGTTACAGATTACGTCAGTTATATAAGAAAAGGATGAAGTGTTTAGTTATTGGTAGGTCGCCAACGTTTTATTTTATTTATTTTTTATCAATTGCTTACAACGAATTTTATATTAAAATTTTATTTTACTATTATAGCCCTGACTCTCTCAGTTCTGGCCGTAGCTTTACCTAGGGTAAGTTAGTTTTTAAACTTTCTTTTCCGAAAACTTTCCGACATCAGGAAGATGATTTTGTAAAATGTGCTCTTTGACCTCACCTTCCGCCTCTTTCCGGGCATGTAACTTCTTTTAGTCAAAGCGCATTCACCTGATTCTCAGGTGAAAGAACTCGAGTTTTCTAGCAATTTCTATCAACTGCCTAGTAAAATAGGATAGAAGACTTTATTTTTTTCCCTTTTTCCGATTGTGTGTTAGCAGATATCGAAGAATTTTTCTTGTTTTTACAGGTAAAACGTGCTGCTTACGAGTTACCAGACGGAGCAGAATTAATAGTGGGAAGCATCAAGACCTCGTTCAGTTGCGATGGCCTGGGATACGGTTATTATGCCGACGTGGATAACAATTGCCAAATTTTCCACATTTGCAATCCCATCGAACACGCGGATGGAACACAGGAAGTAGAACACTACAGTTTCTTCTGTGGGAATCAAACGGTTTTCAATCAAGGATCGCTAACTTGCGCCAATCCTGAAGAGGCCGTACCCTGCAATCAAGCATCATCCTTCTACGATCTAAACAATAGAATCGGCATACCCGATCAAGACTTCTTGAAAGATTCCGATGTAGAAAGAATTAATCAGGCTATCGAATCGGCGAGAGGTCGTCGATGAGCCGGATTGAGCTAGAATCAGATAGTACTTGTTTATTGTAAGGACAGTATTTCCAGCAAACCATAAGTCAATATAAAAATGCATTCTGTAAGTAATCACAGCGCATAAAAAAGTATCAAAACACAAAAAAATATATATATAATAAATTGTTTGTCCTCGGATGTCCTTGTCGAAGCCTTAGGGGAGATTGTACGTCCCTTTCTTCTACAATTTCGGTGGTGAGACACATTCAATTGCCAGGAGATTCATTAAGGTGAAAGCCTATTGCTTTCCATGTGTGCACATGTGTGAGACTGCATCGCCTCATTTCGTTCTGTCTAACCATATTGAAAATGATAGCTGTTGTTTGTCGAACAAAATGTATATATAAATATTGTTTTTTTATACATATAATAATAAAAGCAAGCAAACCAAAACTAATTTATGTTTGTCTAATCTTTTCTTATCCTTAAATAATAAAATATGGCTGAAGACAACGCTCTTAGCCTATTTATTACCCATAGATGATGCCTGTTGCCATGATAAACTATCTGAAAATCAAGGAACGAGCATTATTTAAACATTTTTAAACATAAATAGAGAAGGTAATCTAACTAATGAGTTAGCAACTTTATAGCTTTCAGAGAGGATGTTGTCTTAAAAGTTGTTTAAAAAAATAAATAGGGCACGTAACCATAAAGAACAAGAGTTATGTTCGCATTGCATATGCTTTGAGGTATGCGGTTTTAAGGAAGAAATTTGGATCTTAGGAATATTTTTTTGTTAATTTTGTAAAGAAATCATTTTGCTTTGCTGTCTACATCTAGAAAGATGTAGGCCAAATTTAGTTACCGACAGTTTTTCGGGCCTCTTCTGGGAGGAGTCCGAGAACTCTATTACTAGAAATCTCGTTCCGAAGTACAAGGTCGCAGACACCATTCCACACATCAAGGGCCACGAAAGGTGTTGCCCGAGGGTTGTCTGTCACGAAGTCTGTCTGCACCTGCCGAAAATAAACTTTAATTTACGTCTGGAAATACACGAAGATTTTAATCTTTTATCCCGAATGCTATCATTTTTATCTTTTTATTATAAACAAGTCTGCCACTCTCTATAGTTAGTCTATAAATTACGGCTCGAAGAAAAACCGTAAACCTAATTAATTATCGTTACCTTAATAGAGTTAAAGGTTCTTTAAGGCGTTGTGCTAAAGATTCGGGGTTGGATCGTTTTTTTGTAACCCGCTATTTGGTGGAGTCGACACTCCCTCCGCGGCCTCCCGACTTTAGGATTTTCTGGTGGTCCCAGATCATTTTCACTTCGAAGGTGGTTCTAACACTCGGATTACACATTTTAATAGCGAGAGAAACGTCTTTTTCTATCTGGGCAACCTTACCACTATTAAGGGGGATATGAACCAGATTCCTGTTCTCCTTGTGGCCATTAAAAATGGCTACAATTTCTAAAAGAATGACAATTTTAAATACTTAATCACTAGAGAAAATAATAAGAGGTCATTCGGGTCTGCAGTCAGATATAATACTAAAGTAATTTTGGTATAATTATCCTGCATCTTCCCATAACGAAATTCATCATTCCGAAAGAATAGCAATAGTCCTCCTTTCAGATTCGATTTATTTTTATTTTTTTAATCCATTTGGGACTTAATAATGGCGAACTTATTAAGATTCGCATCTAAAACAATACAAAGATGAGAATTTGCTAGTGGTTTTTCTCCGTACGCGATTGTTAGGATTGTCTTTACTTTAATTAAAATTCTTGGGTTTAATATAACCTCCGAGCCATGCTTATTCGACGCCTCATCTCTATCTTGAACTAGATATGACTCATTAAAAAAACCAGTTACTTAATAAAAGGCAATTTTTTTTGTGTCTTTGTTATCTCGTCCCAATTTGCCCCCAGACTATTTCAATTTGGGATAGATGTTCGACACCCAAACCGCTCCCCTTTTACTATACAGTAAATTTGAAGACCCACATAGCCTTGAATGCTGATTTTATCCTTGAGGCCATCCCCCTTAACTTTCCTTCTTCTTTTCTATTTGTTTTCAGAAGTATATAATTTTGTACTTTAACTTTTTGCATTTCTTTCTTCGATCGTTTTTCCTCTTTCTTTATTTTGCAAATAATAAATCGACATTATTTTTATAAAATTTTAATATTAAAAATCGTATATTTTATACTTTTCTCTGTATACCTTCCACGCTAATTTAGAGATGTCTAAAAATTTCTTGGCTTTAGATTAATTTTTTTTAATAATTATGCCATCGTATAGAGTCGGTAAATCTGCCTAACGGAATCTATGGGGGCCTTTACCTGTTTAATTGCCCCTTTCTTGTCTTCTGGTCACGTTTCCTTCTAAGAAATGAACGAGCACTCGGTTGACCTTTCACCCGATGGATCCCCCGAGTCGGGTCCCTAGATATAAAAAATCCCAGAGGGTCCTACTCGCATCTCAGAGCCTCACCCGCCATTATATTGTCAGGAGCTAAAATTTCGCTCTCTTAGGTACTTTGGGCAAAAGAAGCTACTTCGGGAAGAGTGTGGAATTGCAGTGTCTTCACATGAAAGGATTACTCAAAATGGTCAAATATTTTGTTGTCGGTAAGCAAATTTATTTATTTTTCTTTCTCTGCAAAGTCACTCACGCTTCGATTTACATTATATTTTGATTTTATGGCGATATTTGTTTCGATAATTTCAAATTATATGCCATTAATTATTAATATATTCAATTAACTTCTTGTAAAATCACATCAAAGATAAAAAAAAAGCATTTTTTAATTATTAAACTACCATTAACACAGATTAATGTTTAAATATTCACTATAAAATAGATAAAAAATTATTTCCTGCTCATCTTTAATGATATAACGATATATTAAGCATCAATAATATAATTAAAGCATCAGAAAACTGTACAATTTTTTTTACGAAGTCCTACAAATCATGTAAATTATACTATAGATTATAAAAAATAAATATAAAAATTTATATATTTATAAAATTTTAATGTGTAAGAATTGATAATTAATTAAAATATTAAATATTTTGGTTTGTTTTCTAGCTTTGATGGTGCTAATGCTGGCAGTAGCATTTCCCAGGGTGAGTACGTTTACCTTATTAATTTCGAATCAAAATTTAGTTTTACGTATTAAATTAATTATTAAATTAATAAAATGGAATGATTAATATTTAATTTACTAGTTTATGCAGCTCAATCCAATTTATGTTTTTAAATATTAAAATATTTAACGTGATTATAGGCATTTAAAAGAGAAAAATGTATACAGTACTCTTAATAGAAAACTGGCGATTAATTTTTTTTTTTTCTAGATAACCAATCCGATATTTAATCATCCCGGATATGTAAATTGATTGTTTCCATCTTATGATTAAATAAAAAAAAAATTTCGATAATGGGTCGGTAAGGAGACGAGTCGTAAACTTTGACCCGAAGGATAGGCAACGTTGTGTAAAATCTTCCGACCCGATTGACACAGATTTATTTTTTTCTTTGCAGGTGAAACGTAGAGCGTACGATTTACCGGACGGAGCGGAATTAATAGTAGAATCTATCAAAACTACTTTCAGCTGCGATGGTTTAGGTCGGGGCTATTATGCGGACGTAGATAACGAGTGCAAAATCTTCCACATCTGCAACCCCATCACTCACGCCGATGGAACTCAAGAGAGCGAGCAATATAGTTTTTTCTGTGGGAACCTGACCATCTTCAACCAGTTGTCACTAACATGTAATTATCCCGAAGACTCTGTTCCCTGCGAGAAAGCTAAAGAATTCTACTACGTCAACGACAATATCGGCTACGAAGAAATCCCCTTCTTAACCGAAGAAGACGTAGAAAAGGCGCAACAAGTTATCAACGAAAACCGGATTCAATAAAAAAATAAAAAAATATTACTCGTTCTTACAACGTTACGGCCAGTTAACTACTTTGTTTGGTCGGTTACAAATCCTATCTTTGATTTTTATTCGGTGCCTAGATAGGCTGAACTGCTTGTAATTTAATTGTTATGTCAAAGTTTGCAGCTAATTAAAAGCAATTAATACAAGAACTGTCTATTTTTTATTATTAAGATTTTAACTTAACAGAAAAATTTTCCAGATTCCGGAAATATTCTGAAATAATCGACATTAACGAGTTTATAATGCCTGATTTAATGAAAACTAACGTGATCGCGGAGAGCGCGTCGCGTCGCGAACTACATCAAGAGCTGCCTGAGCAGTGGCGGAACTACAATGCGCAGGACTTTCCAATGCGGGGGGCCAAGAATTGTAGGGGGCTAAATCCTGTTGGTACTTTCTTTACCCTTTTTTTAAATTAAAAACATAATACAATAAAAATTAAATATACTATGAAAAGAATGAAAAATTCATTGAATCAGAGCAGTCAGGTGGTAGGAGCAATAACTAAAAATATGGAAGTAAAATAATGTGATTAGAGATTTTTCAAATTTAAAATCCAGGAGGAAGAATTTTAAATTTAAATATATTTTCTTTTGATAATTTTCAATTGATACAATTTTGTTATTTTCTAATAAAACTATTTAGATAATTTTTCTTTTGTGGTAGGGAGTCGAATAATATTTTGCGGGGGAGCCAAAAATTTTAAGTTCCGCCACTGAGCCTGAGCAGCATAAGTAACGTTTTAACTGAAAACTTGTCTCTTATTTTTTTCATAATTAACTTCAAGGCAAGAATTGAACGTAGCTATCGGAGTTAGGCGTGTCGCGTTGCAAACTGCAACGCGACGCGCCTAACTCCGACAGCTATGTATGTAGTTCGCGATGCAACGCGCTCTCCGCGGATAGATCAGTTCGATTGTTATTAAAAAGTTCGCGACACGACGCGCTCTCCGCGGGCAGGTCAACTCGATTGTTATTCTATAAATTCATTTCCATATAAAGTGTAAAATAGACATATATTAATCATAAATTTTATATATTATAAGTATGCATAAAATAATATTAGATTAAATAGTGAAAATGCACATAAATGAGGAAAAAGTTTCTTACCTGAAAAAAATACTTACCTTAATTTTCTAGTTGAAAATCTGGCCGAGAGATGGCGCATCTATTTCACCTGGAAGAAGTTTGCACGATCTGAGTTGTATTATTTTGAATATATTTGAAAACTACGTTTAAATATTTTAATAATTAAAATTAAATTTTATATGTTATAAATGATATTCAATATAATTTCGAAATTTTAATTATCATTTTATGAAAATTTATTTTCTGTTTTTTTAAAAGATATTTTTTATAAATAGAATCAAACTCTCGAATATAAAATTAAGGGAAATTCTTAATTTTATATCCTCTTAATTTCTCGAATAAGGTTCTCTTAATTTCTAAATTTTATTCTGAAAATTAAGAGAAACTTTGGAAGAAAACCATTTATTTTTCTTATGAATTAATTGACATGTAAATGTGATGAAACTTACTTTACATATGAGAAACAAAATTAAGTGTTGTTGATACTAGAATGACGTAAGTTGTGATGCAATTCATCACACGCAATACATCCTCAATATAAAAAGCTATAGTTGAAACTTACTTTACATATGAGAAACAAAATTAAGTGTTGTTGCTGCTAGCATGACGTAAGTTGTGATGCAATTCATCACACGCAATACATCCTCAATATAAAAAGCTATATTTTAATGATGAAATATATTATTTCCCCATGATGTTTGGATTATCTTCGACCAAATAAATCATTTTTTGCTCATATCTATGAGAAATCTTATGAAATTCTATCACAAATCTGCTCGAAACAAGTCTAAAATGATTAATGAACATATAGTCTAAATCGTTTTTGAGTTATAATCCTTTAAAGCTAGCCAATCACCATCGTGTGCACAAAGCGTTACGACGCGTCGCATTGCCAAGACGCATCGCATTGCGTCGCGCTCCTACTTAAAGAAAGCAGCAAGAAGGCGAGCGACGCGTTTTGGTAACACGATGCGTCGTGACGCTTTGTATACTCGATGGCAATTGGCTAGCTTTTAGGGGGGTTATAATTCAAAAACGATCGTCCCTTAGTAATGTCCCTGATTGGAAAGGGGCGTAAAAATATGAAAAAAAACTCAAAAACAGTGCGATTTAGACCATACGTTCATTAGACATTTTCGACTTGTTTCGATGCCCTTTATCAGTACACAAAATTTTACGACGAAGTTTTTCTTCATCCTGTATAGTAGGATTAAAACTATAATTATTTAATAAATATTCATAAAATAATTAAATAAAATTCGACAATTTAAATTTTTGTTTAAAACGTCTTGGAGTTAAATTCATTATCATAATCAAGTTTATAAAATGTAAACTTGTTTTCAATCTCGAATTTCTTGCTTTATAAATAATAAAAAAATTAAATATTCATATTGAAAATTATATTATGAATTAAAATTATATATTTTTTTTTTTTTTGATTTATTTTTATTATAAAATTTCAATTATTCAATTTATTGATAATAATTTTTTTTATATATAATATTTTTTTTTTTGTAATTTTTATGTTGAGAAGCGATATTTTCTGGCTTCTGATTTAAGACAAAAATTTGCTGAACATTCAAACCAAAAATAAAGTAATTCAGATAATTATGTTTATTAAAATATGATTTAAACTTGTTTTAAGCACAAAACTTTTTTTTAATTGAAGAAAATTATTCTATTGAAAATTTTAGTTCTGATGGATTGAAAGAACTGTTGATGAAGATCAAAAAACACGTTTCTTTCATACTCCTTTCAATACTTAATTAATATGGATGTTCTGATCTTTCTTCTTCATTCTTCTCTCTTGTTTTCTTTATTTTTTTAAAAAAATTCTGCACTAATTTGCATACAAATATCATCTAGATTTCTACCTCTTGACAATAAAAAAAAAAAATTCTGCACTAATTTGCATACAAATATCATCTAGATTTCTACCTCTTGACAATAAATTTGAATTGGTATTTTATTAAAAATTTATAAATTTTTTAACTTTCTTCAATGAGAGTTAGTTGAAAAGTTCAAACTTTTCTCTACAGTTTCTTACCAATACCATTCGAATTAAAATAAATTAAATTATTTTAAAGATTAACGGATATTATAATAAACGCAAAGGATAATTAAAAGTAATATTATGTATATAATTAAATATTTTTGTAACTAAATTGTAATGTACCTGAGTAAATTCGCAGATTAAAAACTGGTTAACTTTCAATGCTAGCGAATGAAATAATCCGGCCTTCATACAAAGGTCGAAAGGAGGAAAATATAACTTACTAGAAATACAATAACCATTTTCCAGGTTCTCTGCTGACATCCTTGCATTATGAAATTTTAATGAAGAAGAAAACAAGGAAAACAAGCGAGATAAACATCTTTTATTATAATCATTAAAGGATTTTTAATCAGTTTGTTTTATGAAGTCGACCATAAATAAATAAGCTACATGTAGGCGACCATAAATACATGCTAAGTGAAAATAGAAGACCATAAATAGTTGCTAAGTATAATGCTGTTTCAACTGGAGAATGAAATTTTCCAGTTGAAACAGCAAATTTATGAAAATCATGCTAAAAACATGTATCCATTGATTAAAACTGAAATTATTTTTATCATTTTTTCCATTATTTTATGCTGAAAATTTTAAAATTATTTAAATTATTAAATAATTTAAAATTATTTTAATTATTTAAATTATTTTAATTATTTTGGCCTGTAATATAAAGCAAAATTTCACAGTTAGTAACAAATTACAGCAATATTTCAAAACAATAGTAATTACACCAAAAGGAAACCCTTGTTTTATATTCAGAACTTTTTGCTCAAATCAATGAAATAAGAAACTTCTAATTAGTTCAATTGTGAAATATATTACAAAATACAACATATAACATTATTTCAATACTTTTTGGAGCCAAATAATAGCAGTATCTGAGTTATGAATAAAACTTATGTACAAATTATATCTGTAACTCCAGGAATATATAATATTTTAAATTTTGTCACTTGAATAATGATAGCAAGAGATACATGAATCTGAATCTGTATTTTATTATGTTGTGATGATGAATGCTAATTACATGAGATTTGATGCTTTTAGTGCTTAACTACATTATTCTGATGTTTGCTTTATATTCTTATACTATAGGTAAGAACATAAATCATGCATAAAAATAAATGTGACTTGAAATGACCAGAAAATTAATTATCAAACTATATATAAAACACATGAATGCATTTTATTTTTCTTATACACTAAACTTAATTTCTAATAGAAAGTTTTAATATTAATATAATGGTAAATGTAACATCAAAATTATACCTCTTTTGCATCCATTACAGTTCCCACACCAACTGTCAATGCTTGATGTGGAACTTTTGTCATATCATTATCAAAAAATCTTGCATTTGCTAAGATAGTATCCATAGCTAGAGTTTTAACTCGTGTTCGAGATGTCAAACTAGATCCAGGTTCATTAAAAGCAATGTGGCCATCTGGACCAATACCTAATAATTTCATATGCAAAATTTAAAAATATACATAATATCAATAATACAATGCATTAATATTTTAAATTATTAATTTGTAAAATCAGACATATCTGCAAATTATCAAAAATTTTTATTTACATGTACATATTTCTCATATTGTTATTCTTTCAATTAATTTAACTATATTAATTTGCAAACAATATAAATAAATAAAATGAAGCCTAATGTACAGAAAAGATAAAAATATTCACAACATTAAATTAATTCATCCATTCTAATCATTCATACTTGTTAATTTTATAAATATAAATGCAATGAAATCAAAAATATACCAATTCTTATAATTATCTTTCAAAAATCTTTTCTTTTTAAGAAAAACTTCCATTTAACTATAACTTTTAGATTTTTTCCTTATCCTCTTCCTCTGAATTCATTAATTTGTCTTTAAACTTATTGAAAGCGTTTATTAAATTTCCCATTTTCTTCAAATATCTGAACTATACTTTGCTTATCTTAAAATTTTTCCATCCAACATTTTGGATGGAAAAATTTTAAGATAATATAATATTTTGAATCGTGGATATTTTCAATAAAGTTTGTGCAATCTTTGATGATTCTGATAAATAAACAAATATCAATGATTATTATGCATTTAACTGAGACACTACAACAATAAACAGTGCTTTCAACAATCATTATGTGTTTAATGAAACTGAAAATGCATCAAACACATAATGACTGGTTTAGCACCAGTATTGGATATATAGTATTGGATAGCTTGTTTAATATTAATTATATTCTCTTTGTTGTGTGCTTTCAAGATTTCAATTTTCTCTGCCGTTGCTAAGTTCCTCCTATCTTGTACCGATTTGATGATTTTCGCCTCTTGCCATTCTACACTAATATCTTTTTGGTAGAATCTTTGGGCCAAGGCAGTGGCCATATTGCCCTTGGCTATCTCTATGCTCCCTCAATCTTTCTTTAAGGTTTCTCATGGTAGCTCCTATATAAACTTCTTCTCTATTATCCTCTACGTTTCGTAATGGGATTCTATACACCCCCGACTTATACTCCTCATTATATTTTGGTTTATCATTCCTAAGGATATTAAAAACCGTGGGTGCTCTTTTATATGTGCATCTACTATTGTTATTTTTAAGCACTCTTTTTATCGTTCTGTTGTTATGTAATTTAAACGGGATAGGGGTATGATTTTCTCGTACTAAGGGATCATTCATACTCGTTTCAGCTTGTTGGTTGTGTGTTCTATTATTATCTTCCGTTATAGCTTTCTGTTCTTCGTAAATTTTCTTCATAAATTTTATACTATAACCATGTTTTTGCCCCCATTTATAAATCCTTTTTAATTCATTTTCTCTGTGGACCATATTTGAACAGTGTGTTAAGCATCTTTTGAAGTATGCCACAAATGCTGCTTTCTTATACGTCCAGGGGTCGAAAGACCACCTGGGGATTAGCACTGGTGTTGTAGTTGGTTTTACATAGACTGTGGTTTCTATCCCTTCTGTGGTTATAAAGATCTTTACGTCTAGGTAGCTGGTTTCACTCTTATTCTCTATTGTTATTTTTAGTTTAAGTCCATACTGCTCTTTGGAGAAATGTTCCACTAGGTCGTTCGCTTTGCTGGAGTCTTTCCACATCACAAATATATTGTCTACGTAACGGTAGTATAGAACCATATTGGAGATTAAAGAGTTACGAATCTGTCCCTCTATCTCTCTTACCATTATCTCGGCCAAGACCCCGGCCATGGGGCTTCCTATGGGTACCCCTTGTACCTGTTTATAATATAGGCCTTTAAATACGAAAAATGAGTTGTGGCAGATCAAGTGTGCTATGTCCCTTAGTACTGCGCCTTCTTGTTCCTCATTCCGTGTGTGTTCTATGAGGAACCTGTAAAATAACAGACACGTGGCATTTAGGTTGAGGGATGGATACAATGATTCAAAATCCAGCACAGTCATTGTCTCATTGCCTGTCATCTCCACGTTTTTTAATCTCTGTAGGAAGTCTTGTGCCGACTTACCGGCCAAATGATAGCCACCCAATCGTTCAGAGCACCACTTAGCTAGCTGTTTTTCTATATTGTACATCGGTGAACGTCTCTTCTCTACTATGGGTCTAGCTGAGATCGGATCTTTGTGAGTTTTAATGTATGCGAACAATCTAGGGCAGGCTGGATTCGTAACTTTCTGTCTACTAATATAGCCTGGTAAAGATGGTTTCTTTAGGAGCTTGTTCACCATATTGGTTAACATTTCTGTCGAATTTTTCTGCAGTCTTACTGCAGAAAAATCCGACAGAAACGTAGAAATTCTTCATATGTTTCTGTTTTTAGCATCACTAGCTTTCTCGATTTATCATCTCTCATAATCGTAATATTTTGTTCTACTATCCAATTACGGGTTTGTTTTACCTTATTGTCATTCCAGCTTGGTTCTTTACTAAAACTACATACACCTTTATTATACTTCTTCTCGCTTTCGTTTACGAATGACCATCGTAGGCGTTCTGCTTCTAGTGTGTCACTGGGTTCTAATAATCCTTCAAAAGTGGGTATATCGTCCAATATGGTACGGTCGTCGTGTAGTGCACATGCTAGTCCTCTCTGTAATATCTCTGCAGCGTAGTGCGGAATGCTAATACCATCTAAGACTGTGACAATCTCATTTAAAGGGAGCATACACTTTACTCTGGTTTTAAGTTGTTTCTTAAATATCCATTTAATCTTCTTTACATGCTTTTGTCTTAATCTTTGTTTAAAGATGGCCATTTTATTATCAAAGTCTGTGAGGCTTCTTACTATATGTGCGTTTCTTGCGGACTTTAAAGTTTCATACAGCGGATTTACTTTATCTCGTAGATTAAAAAAGGATTTTACACTTTCAAGTAAAATTGTTATGCTGAATAAAATTAAAAACCAGCCATTTAATACAAGCCATCATAGACGTGCTGAAATAAACCAAAATCTACCATAGTGCTTCTCCTACAAAAAGAAAATCAACTGCGTGAGGAGTGGGCATTACAGAAATTAATTCCGGTTCAAAAGAAAATGTGATGGAAAGGATCCAGATATCAAAGAAGCATTAGATCAATGGTTTTTTGATGGAAAGTATTCAAAAGTTGAAGAAGCATTAGATCTGCGTGAGGAGTGGGCATTACAGAGCGTTTTCTACAACAAGAAAATCAACTGCGTGAGGAGTGGGCATTACAGAAAGATAATTCTAGGAACATTCAAAAGAAAGCGTTATGGAAAGGATCCAGAAGTCGAAGAAGTTCTACAAAAAGAAAATCAACTGCTTAAGGAGTGGGCATTACAGAAAGAAAAGGAACATCGAAAAGAAAGCGTGATGGAAAGGATTCAGAAGTCGAATGGAACAGCGAAAAGAAAGCATGATGGAAAGGATTCAGAAGTCAAAGAATTCAAAAGAAAGCTTGATGGAAAGTATTCAAAAGTTGAAGAAGCATTAGATCAAAGTGAGATGGAGAGGATCCAGAAGTCAAAGAAGCATTAGATTAATTGTTTTCTATAGTTAGCAGGCAAAGCATGAATATCAGCGGCCCAGTGTTGAAGACGAAGTCAGAGATCACTAAAAAGCTATAATTAGGTACCTATTTTAATAAAGCATTAAAATAAGCAGCTAATTATTATTTTTTTACCTATGAATTACATATTTTATTTTAGAATTTATTATTACTTTGTTGGGCCAAAATGGCTTAGTCCCAACATGTCCCAATTAAGCAGAATCCATTGTATGTCTTTGGTATCATTTTTCATTACTTGTTGTTTTTAATCATTCTCTTACATTACAAGTATAAATTTTCCTTTCACTGCAGTCAACAACTTGAATTTTTAAAAATCAGTTGCCCATGGTATGATACTAATAAAACAAAGAACTGAGCTTATAATCAGGGTTGCAAAGTTGGAATGGCAAATGATCAGACTCCAACTCTACCTTTTAAAAACAATCTGATTTTGACTGACACCCAACTTTGGATAGTTTAAAAATCCATTCCAACTCCACCTAAAAATCTCAGACTCTGCAACCCAGGATTGCAGAATTGGATGGCAAATTGACCCAATTCAGACTCCACCTTTTAAAAAAATCAAACTCCAACTCCATCCAAAAATCTCTGACTTCCTGACTCGGACTCTATTATCCTGCTTATAATTCTAATTTTTTATTTTGTTGAAATGATATTAAAATTAATTAAAACTGAAAATATTTGATAGTTTGCAATTTGTCTGATTTTCCTCAATTATTTGCTTGTCACAATTATCAGAATTATTATTTAATGGAATTAAAGTTACCTCCAACAAAAAGCTCAATTCCACCAGCTTCAGTAATTTTTCTTTCATATTCTTCACATTCTTCTTGTAAATTTTCAGCATTTCCATTTAATATATAAACATTTTCTGGTAAAATATCAATATGCTTAAAAAAGTTGTTAAACATAAAAGAATGATAACTTTCTGGATGATCTCTTGGTAAACCTAAAATCCCAAAACAAAAAACACACATATATAAAAATTTGTAAGAAAATCTTAAAATTTTTATTAAGTTATAATATAAAATTTTAATTTCTTTTAATAAAGGTCAAGCAATCATAATTAAAATAATTTCAAAAATCTCAAATAAGAATCTCTATTTCAAAGAAAAAAGTTAATGCTAATAAATAAACTAACTATAATATCTCTCAAATAATATATAATCAAAATTAAAAAAAAGATATGTTGAAGAATAATAAATGAGAACAAACAAAATTGCATTTGTTTATAATAGACTTTAAGAAAAATATATTAATCACTTCTCAATTTATTATTATACAATTGTTCTTCATATTATGAACTTAATTCATATGCAAGTTTTGTTCATAACATGAATATTGCTGTTATTTGACTCCCAAAAATACTGAAACAACATTATATATTGTATTTTGTAATAAATTTCATAATTGGATCAATTAAAAGTTTTTTATTTCACAGATTTGAATAAAAAGTTCCAATTATAAAGCAAAGGGTTTTTTGTGTAATTGCTGTTATCTTGAAATACAACTATAATGTTAGCTAACTGGGTAATTTATTAATTAGTATATTATATTATATTGGTTGCTAAAATTCTGTTATCATAATATTTAAAATTCTTGAAGATTTTTTTGAAATTTCACAAAATTTCAAAATGAAATGGCACATTTGTAACTCAAGGAGTGCCTGTATTAATATATTAGTTGATTATAATGTATTTTTTTTAGCACAACACTTATGACTTTCTTATCATGGAAAGCAACTAGCATGCAAATACTGCATAAATGTTATAGAAAAATCCGAGCTTAAATATTTTCAAATAAGAATATTTATAAAAATATAAACAGTACATTATTTCTTGATAAAACAAATAGATAATTTTCAATATAATTAACAAGAAGATATATAATTCCTTAAAAATTTATTGATTTAATTTTTTTAATAAATTTCAACTAGAAATATAGTGTATTATAGCCACTCTCAGACTTGCATAAGATTTATGTTTTTCAGAAATTTATGCAAGTTAAATTTTATGTAAGAAATTATAGAAAAATAATTTTTAACAAAAATTCTGATTTAAAAACACCCAAGGGCTATGTGATTACAATGATTGTGTCTATACAATATTATAGCACCATATTATTCCTTGAATGAAAGTGAAGCAATGCCATGTGGAATGATATATACTAATTAATATAATATCAATAAACAATATACAGAAGCATAAATCAAGTAATATGATGCTTCAATAATGTAAGCTAACATGTTTGAACTTATAACTTACAAACAAACGATTTAACCTCTTGGATGACAGTGATGTTTTGAAATTATGCCTAATTAATATGAAAAAAAATATATATATGAAAATTAAAATTATGAAATCTCATTTAATTTTCATTGAAATCTTTGCAATAAGCAAGTGAAAATAGAAAAAAATATGTATACAAGAAACCTCCAAGTAGAAGGAAATGGGATATCAAGACAATTAAACACTAACAAACAACATATTGTGATACCATATTATATGTTGAAATATAAAACAATTAAAAAATTAATTATTGATAGAAACAAAGATAAAATTTAGTATATAAGAGATTACCTACAGTTTTTAGCTTACTGAGAAATGAAAAAGATAAAAGACAAAAAATACAGAAAACAGGAGTATATCAAGTACTAATCAATAATAATGAACTATGTAAAGAAGAGTTCTATATTGGAGTAATAAAGATGTTTGAATGAAAGATAAGAGAAACATAAGAATGATATTAGACTAGTGCACATGAGAACTGGTCTTGCAAAAAGATTTTATGAATATAACATCAAAGTAAATTGACATAAAACAAAAATCATTAGTCAAACAGTACAAGATGAGGACAGATTTATTGCAGAAACTCTAAAAATTATTAAAAAAATTTAGTAACATTGTTAATGATAAACTACCAGAGAACATGTTAATATTTACTATATGCCGTAAATAGAATATAACCATCAATACATATTATAAATCTGAAAAGCCTGCATGCATATATATACTCATAATACAAGAATGGCTGAATGGATTTTTTGTGAAAACTTTTCTTTGCTAGGGGATTTATGCAGGAAGGTTTAAAGATAGGCATTAATTATTAGAAACTGATTTTATATAATGTAATTGGCATAAATTACTTGAAATAAAATCCAAGATGGAAGTTTAATGTTATTTGAGTAACCTCATTGAGTTACAGTGACCACGTGACATGTTAGCTGGTTGATTGAATTATTATGATCATGTCTTTGGTCTCAGTCTCACTGGATCATAATGGCCATGATTATCACATGTGACCATTATAACTAATGAGACTGCTCAGTTACTAAATTAAAGTTTGATTAGGCTTAATGATCATGTGCTGCTGTGCTATTAGAGATATCTAATCTATATACATATTATAAATCTAAATACCTAAGCACATATGTTTTATTATAAAGCAAGATAGGCTGAATTGATCTTTATGAAATAACTAACATATTTCCTAATGCCTTTTAAGATTGACACTATCATTATCACATGTGAAGAAACAAAACTGTCATTGTCATAGCAATGCAACAATTTGACTTACAATAATTTTATAGAAATTTTTAAATTATTTATGCTGCTATTGATTTGTTATTTAATCTATCAGCATTTTCCAATCTGTGATTATTTTATTTCATGATTTTCATTAATGTAAGTTTTTATTATATAGAAGAATCTGTATTTGAGATTAATTCACGTATTTCTTGATGCTCTTTGTTTGAGAGTATAATTGTCATTTCACATGATGTTTTGATATAAAGATTTCATACATCATACAGTTGTATAAATTTCATAATGCCAAGAACTCTTTAGGTAGATTAATTCCTGCTGCTAAAAGATTGCATTTAATTTGAGAAAATGAAACATCAGAAGATCAAACAAATCGACAGAATTCTAATAGAAAAAGAGAGAGACAAAGAAGGGAGAATTCAAAAAGGCACATATTTAAAATGGAAAACATACCTATATGGGAAACATTTTCAGAATCCATTGAAGAAAATCCTGAATTTCATTTAAAAGGTTATAATTAAGAAAAAGAGAATTTCAGTACAATGCCACATTTACTTGATTTGAATAAAATTGGACAAATTCAAAGAACAGGAATCCATGGAGAAATTTGGAATGCTCTGCCTTTACATATGATTCTATAATTGAATATAATCAAAATCAAACAAAACTTTACAATTTTATCAAATAAAGTGCAAAATATAATTATAGTGAATGTGGCATTGTCTCTCAAAATTAAAAAAAAAAAAAAAAATATTTATCCAATGAATTATATTTTGAGCAGATTTTGGAATATGTTTTAAGTGACTTGAACATTTTTAAATTCTCTGCATATTTATCCAGGAAAAATCAAGATCTATGAAGTTTTTGAATGATTTACTTTAAAATGATTATAAACTAATTATTGCAATTGGCTCTATCTTCATCAATTATCAGTAACAACAGTAGAATCTTTGATAACATTCCTAGTAAGAACAAAATTAATAATTCACTTGTTGGATATCATATTTTAAAAAATACTCACTAGTTATTCTGCAAATTCCACTTATAACTCATTTCCTATTTCTAAGATTTTTCCGGTCTTATATTTACATGTAAAAATGCGAGTTTCATCTACTTCAGTCATAAATTCAAGATAAACTAATAACCATTATTCATTTAAACTCTGAAACTTTTTCGATATTTTCTGGCAACATATCCATAGGATATGTTGCCAGAAAATATACGAAAAAGTTACCCATCATTAAAATTATATACGAAAATTACCCATCATTAATTTATTTGTATCATTTGATTTAAGACTCAGAAAATATTTTCAGAATATTAGTTAAAAATACATTGGAATCTACAAAAGTAGTGTTAATTTAAATAGAAAATTTTTTCTGCATATTCAAGCGATAAAACAAAATTGATTCATTCACATTCAATTTTTCCAAGAAAATTTTTTCTTTTTCTGGATCTACAGTATAAAAATTAGATGTTCAAAGGCTAAAGTGTAAAAAAATAATAGTAAATCTAAATCATTTAACCTTTTTATATTTCAGTTTGCCTCAATGGGACCCTCTCGTGCAGGGCCCGATTGGGTGCAATCGGTCCAATCGGCTTAGATCCGGTACTGCATGCAGATTCCAAAACAGAAATTGCTGGCAGATATCCATCTCTTTCTGCAATTGCATGTGATCTGAAGTTTTCATTTAGTTGTAGTATTATAATTATGTGAATAGTCTTATGACTACTAGATATGTAACAAGTTCCACTTCACAAAATCAAACCAGTTATCCAGCATTCATAATGCTAGACAAACCAGTACTGTACTGTAATAGAAATAACATTCCTCTTGTTTGTACAGTAATGGTTATCCATACAGTACAGTACTGATTTGTCTAGCGTTATGAATGCTGGATAACTGGATAACTGGTTTGATTTTGTGAAGTGTTAAAGAAGGTTGTTTCCATTATAATACCAATATAAAGAAAGAAGGTTATTTCCATTACAATACTATAATGGACAATCATTACTGTAAACAACAACAAAAAGAACAAACAAAACAGAAAATCTGCTTCCAACTCTGCAAAGGACACAGCTCTGTGTCATTCATTGATATTTCTTGATGAATGAAGAACAATCAATCTGTTATCTTTGCAACTGGCACTTATCCATGAAAACATCTTTTAATCAATTCCCTTACTTTACTGAATATTTATAGGACTTTAATCATTCTGTTTTTAATCTTTTTTTAAACCATTTTAAAAAATTTTTTATAATTCTAGCTTTTATCCTTTTTATCAAATATTGCTATTTCATTCAACATTTATAGCATATTTTAACTTATTTTTACATGAGCTATGAACTTTTACATGATTTTTATGAATTAAATTTTTATGTTACATTTATTGACTGAATTATTGCCATTATTAACTGTATGGTTTTATTTAAATTTATTATACTCTTTTGTGAAATGTTTACAAGTTATTGTTTATTAAAGCTGTAGACATTCTGCAACTAATAATAGCAAAAAGACAAACTAAACACTTTGCAGAAATAGATCTTTATTTCAGAAAAACGCTTTCGACCTTTCTCAACTTCAAACAAAAGGTTGTTCTTTCTGAAATAAAGATCTATTTCTGCAAAGTGCTTAGTTTGCCTTTTTGCTGTTATTGTTTATTATTTGTTAATGTTATTGCATTGCATTTTACAAGTGCCTTTCATAAATTGTTGTTTTTATTTTCATGAACAATGTATTTGATGCATTTTAGTTCAGGTGAATGCTGTATGATAAAACAAAACCACACCACCAAACTTTCATTACCACTACAATTTCATTAATTAGCAATTATTTAGCTTTAAAATATGATTCAGTAATAATTTTTATCAATAAGATAGGGTAGCTAAGCTTTTTCTTAGTTAGCTAGAGTATTTTGAAAATACCCAAGTTTCAGCAACTCTGATATAGTCCTACTTACAATCATTCAACTTATGATAATCTGATCTTAACACTACTCTTAAAATACTCTGATCTTAGCTATTTTCATAGCATATTAGCTAGAAATATTATTTTATTTTATTAAAACTTTGCAGTCAGCCAATAGTGCCTAATAAAGCAATCATTTATCACTTTGGGGATCCAAATTCAATTCTAGATATCACTCTAAGCAAACTTTATACAGGGGATTAAACCATTACCAATTAACCAAACAAATCTAGCCAAACTCCCCCTGACAGATAAAGTCCATATATTAAATTTTATAAACGATTATTATTTTTTAAATTTAGGCTACGGTGCCACCATCTGTTGGATTAATAATTAATTAATTAATTTAGAATTTGGAACTAAGGTGGTGCCATCTCGTGATTAATGATTAAACAATAACTTTTAAATTAATTTTCCTGAAATAAAATTTTGCCACCGCACCGGACTCGAACCGGGATCCTTGGGTAAACGCCCCAATGCCTTAACCGATTAGACCACGGTGACCTATGACAGAATTCCACTTCGGGAAGCTTATATAATGATTACTGTGGAGACTTACTCTATCGGACATGGCCAAAACTATCACTCCCAGGCGGGCTATCTAGGTAGCCATGGGCCCTCTTGGCAAACCTGGGCAGGCAGACTTGGCTCAAGTCAGATATCACTCTAAGCAAACTTTATACAGGGGGATTAAACCATTACCAATTAACCAAACGAATCTAGCCAAACTCCCCCTGGCAGATAAAGTCCATATATTAAATTTTATAAATTATTTATTTTACAAGTTTCATTTTATAAATTTTTATCTAACAGTTTGCAAGGAATAAATGTATTATCTTCAACACATACGGAATATCTATATTTGTATTTTCTTTAACTGTTTTATAATATATTGAAACCAATGATGAGAACTTGCATTGGTAGAAAAACAGTATCTATATTACTATAAATTTCACAGCTTATGTATATATGTATTATACAGAAAAACATGATTAGCATGGGGAATACATTCTAAAAAATCAAGCACTAAATGAAACAGCATTAAACAAGGGTCATCTTAACTAAGCATGTACAGTATTATACAGATTAGCATGGGGAATACATTCTAAAAAATCAAGCGCTAATTGAAACAGCATTAAACAAGGTCATCTTAACACACAAATAATGGTGATAGATGAAACAGGACAGTGAATAAAAAATATATATATACCATTTTTATTTTATTTTGTAACATGTATTATTATTATTGTATTACTATAATTATAGATATTTTTTATTGCCAATATCAATTTGTATTCATAAATAATTCATGAAAATCAAAAATATTCGAGTAAACAATCCATCTAATATCAATTTGTAGTCATAAATAATTCATGAAAATCAAAAATATTTGAGTAAACAAGCCATGTTTATGATGAGGAAGAACCTTCCTCTTCACAAAAACAAACTATTTACTCGAATATTTTTGTTTTTTCATTGAAAAGTCACTTAACATCGCTTGCCTTTTCCTCTTTTGTTCAGCAAGCAATTGTCAATAGCAAGACATTGCATCCACGACAAAACAATCCATGTTTGTGATGAGAAAGAACCTTCCTCTTCACAAAAACAAACTATTTACTCGAATATTTTTGTTTTTTCATTAAAAAGTCATCTAACATCGTTTGCCTTTTTCCTCTTTTGTTCAGCAAGCAATTGTCAATTATTATAGGCACATAAATCTAAAATCACATGAATTTATTGCTTTGATATTCCTATGCCGTCTTGGAGTGTGTTTGATATCAGTGCAGTGCAGTATATACAAAAGTCTGCTGCAGAACTTGCAACAGATTTTCTCGAAACAAGTTTAGCCACTATTACAGAAATAACGGATCAGTTTATATGAAATGATCCAAATTTTAATAGAAGTTCAAAAGCAAGATGAAGTGTCGTGGATGCAATGTCTTGCTATTGACAATTGCTTGCTGAACAAAAGAGGAAAAGGCAAGCGATATATTTATATGTGATTATTTGTGTGCATTTATATTTTAATAGGGTCTTGCATTTTCTCGACAAGAAAGGGAACATTTGGGCTTGCGTGGTTTATTACCTGCAGCAGTTCGCAGTATGCAAGATCAAGTACAGATAGTGTTACGAAATTTGGATATATATAGTGATGATTTCAGTCGTTATATATATTTACGTGATTTACAGGTAATTTCACAGTTTCCATAATTATTAGGTAATTTGTAGGAATTCTTTTAATACAAATGCATAACTTTAACCAGTTTGATGCCATTGACATATATAGATGTCAAGGAAGTGGAATAAAAAATAATAAACAATAAAAAAACATTTTAAAATTTAATCCTGATTTTATTATTCCAGCTTTTACAAATTTGTTTTTGTGTGTATTTGTTGAAAATATATATCCTTTTGATGGTGGTTCCAGAATTTTTTTTAAATTTTTTTCACCAAAATTTAAGAGAAAATCATGAAAAATGAAACATAAACACCTACAGCCATTTAAATGGGTTAGACTTTTATTACTTTACAGCAGCCACCCTCTTCTGGGAAATTGCAGCCAAGCCTACTTTGCTCTGTGTTGTTGTATTAAGTGGTTTGCTACAATAAACCATATGCAATCCAATTAGATGAGCATAAAGAATATTATAGATGTTTATATATGAAAAGAGACCATTTTCATATATATTAAGATATTATTGTATAAATTAAAAAAATTTATAAAAAGTATTGCTAAAAATTTTATAAATGAAGTAAGAACAAGTTAATAAATATTATCATTTTTATTAATATTTCACATTTTAATGAATTCATATAATTTTTTTAATAATTATATAGTTTGTTTTCTTTTGAAAATTTCAGTCAAATTTTTTCATTCATGGCTTATTTTGTGCAGAGGACACATCATTATCTAAAAATGTCAATTATTTCATTGAATGGCTAAGATTTCATATAAAAAAAATATCCATTTCACATATGGAATGAAAAGTTATAAAAAAAATTCCAAAAAAATACATTGTTAAAAAGTGAAATAATGCCTGACAGATAAAATCAATATATCAACTGGCTTCAATAGTCAAATGATTAGGACATCAGACATTAGCATGGTGGGTCCCTCATTTGATCCAGGCAGATTTTTTTTCCCTTGGATTTATAAATTGTATTTCAATTATAATTATTATATAATTCATAGATGGCACCACTTATAATTTAATTATTAGTTTATTTGTTGATTCTGAGATAACACTAGCATTAGTTAAATTTATTTCAAATTATTAAAATTCCATTATAGTATCAAGGATTTGTTTGGCATGCATTAGGATTCCTGTATTCTTCAGCTTCCAGCATGCTTCAGAGCCACACTCTTTGCTCATGTTAGCATTGCTGACTTAGTACTTTTCTCACTACAGGTTGATTAATGAAAAATCCGGCAACCTCGGGACCTGAGGTTGTCAGATTTTTGAAAATTCCAGATTTTTGATGTCTATATATGCTGTATATATTTAACAGAAAAGGACTACTTTTACAGTGCTTTAAAGAAATAAAATTAAACACTAAATGAAAAGCAAATGAAATTTTATGTTCAAATAACTATATAAAAGATTGTAGTTTTACAGAATATTTAGTCAAGTAAATAAAATAGTTCCTCAGAATTTTAATTTGTTACTGTACCCTTGAAAAAAGTTAAAAGATTTTATATAATTCCAATGCATTAGGCTTATTTGATTATCATCTTCAGTTAATCCAGTATCTTATTCTTCAGTTGTCAATAGATTAAAGTTTATTTATCATGCCAAAGAGAAATATAAATATACTTGAGTAAGATTTATTTAATTTGGTTTTTTTTGTGCAAGATCCACAGAAACCAAATCATAATCTAATACAGGTATAAATTAATAAAATTTCATCAATCTCTAGCAGTACAAAACATCTTTATAATTCTGAAAAAGATGCTTTTTAATGCATTTAATCTCATCTGAGCGTGTTATAGCTTAAAATGGATTAAGTTATTAAGTTGCACAAATTGTACTGAGTTTTCATATCAGCACATTAATGCTTGATTTAATTTCCAATATTATATTCAATTCTCCTTTTCATACATTTTATTATCTTATTTGCTTATTGGAAGTTTGAGATTTAAGTGTCGGTAATTCCCGTCTTTAAGACTTAACTCATTCCTGGTATGAGCTCACCACATAAGAACTCTTAAACCAAGAATCAATTTCCCATATACATAATGCTAAAATGTGAAGTTCTGTTCTTAGCAATGCAATTTGATCACAATAAAATTAAAGTCAACAAAATCAATAGTATATGATTAAATAATAATCTTATTTATCTAAATAAATGAAAATATAGCCTTTAAAATCAAGAAAATAAATGATAACTAATTTCAAAAACATTAAATCCAATACACTGCCTAAATGGTTCATAAACAAGCAAAAATATCAGCACTTCCAATAAACAAAAAAAAGCCAGAAAAAATGCCAAAATGATAAAAAAAAATTTCTAACACAAACAGTGTCTAAAAAAAAATCAAAAAAGAGCTCATTTGGTATCAAAAAAGCCAATCTGGCAACCCTAGTTGCAAGCATGACCAAACATCTGATTCTGGAGTACAGGCTCGTCAAAACATAAATGGCATCTCCAGAAAACAATATCCTGCCAACATTGTAAATTTAAAAATGCACTCTGACATTCGTAGTGAAAAACTGATGGAACCAGAATATTGATTGCTGGATTTTTGATTATCAACCTCTTTATCTGTGTAAATCTACCTCTTTTTACTGTTGTTAGTGCAAAAATTCTCTACACAATGCAGTTATATTATTTTAATGTTTTTGACAATTTCTATATTACTTTTAATGCTGTTTAACTATATAGTCTATCCAGCATAATTTGAACCTTGGGTAAAATCAAATAGATTTTAGGGATGTCCAGAGATATAGTTATTAGTCATTTACTAAAGTTTCAAAAGAAATTATCTATTCTATAGTATAATATTATAATATTATAATTACTGTATCTTTGTTACACTATTTAAATATTAGTAGTAGTTTGGCATATATTTGTTAAGAAGTTTTCTAAGCTTCATAAAATTGTTAAAGTTGGAATTAAGCTTTATTCATTTTGAAAGTTTAATATTACTTAATCCAAAATTAAACCAATTGTAAATAATAATAAGAATAGATTTGTTAAGAAGTTTTCTAAGCTTCATACAATTGTTAAAGTTGGAATTAAGCTTTATTCATTTGAAAGTTTAATATTACTTAATCCAAAATTAAACCAATTGTAAATAATAATAAGAATTTAATGATAAATATAATTTTGAATATTTTATATAAATATAAATGTTTCAAAATGGGATTTAGATGGTTTTTTTGTGTTTCATTAGATGGTTTTTTTGTTTCAATCACGTTTCATAATTATTTCAAAGAGAAACAAATGTTAATAGTCTTAACCTTTTGCACTCCTCGATTAAAAAAAAAATTCCATTTTACGCTCGAAAGGGTTATGAAAGCTGGCTTTGATCGATTTGACAAATGTAGCCACAATGCTCCTCACATTTGAAGGTTCCATGCTTTACAAAAAAATATCAGATTTATTATAAATATACTGTGTGTATCTATGTTGGTAAATTGTGCTGTGTAGCATAAGCTGCATGGAAAATGAATGTTGCCAAACTGATAATGTATCATCAATTAAATGACATTGGAACAGAGGATCAGACTCTTCTATTCAGGACTTGTTAGTCACTATATAGAATAAACATCTTTAAAAATGTGGATTCTGCTATTGTTTTACTTTTTTGACTTACTACAGAAAAATATAAAATCTAAACAAAAAAAAAAGGAACCAATTCTTCCTTCTTCATACTGTAGAAAGTCTTTGCAAATCCTAAAATTTCTTGCTTTGATTGAGAGAGCTATTTTGATTTCAAAATTTTTTATTGCTCTATGTATATTTTTAACAATCCAAAAAACAAAATATTTTTAATAATTTTTAAAAACAATTTGGCATCTGGGAAAGGAGCTATTTCACTTTTTCAAAATAAAATTGGTTAAATCTTATATGGTCCAAGAACAATTTAACAATCTTGCAATATTATCCATAGAATGAAATGAAATAAAATTTAAAGTTTGACAACATTTTGAGAATTTTTTGTGAAATATTCTTAAGTATGAATGTTCATAACTTGAAGATTATCTGTATTAATGTGTGTCAATTATACAATGAGAGAAAATAATGTACAGTATTTACTTCACAAAACAAAAACATTCATTAATTTTAATGATACAACTCTCTCTTACCTGTTGGTAATCCAAGAGTAAAATAGTTGTCAGGACCTGGTTTAAAGTGACAAATACGTTTTCGAATATACTTGGCTGCCCAAGTATTCGTTTCATCAGAATTATTCAAAATAATTAATCTCATTATTATTATTATTCTCTGAAAAATACATAAACTCATTTTAATAATAAATTGGAACAGAATTTTTAATTTTCTAATTTAAAAATATTTTACATATTAACTACTAGTATTTAAATCTGAATGAAATTCCTTATTGATTTATGTTGAATAAATTTCTGAAATATTTTTATATAAAATTGCATAAATTGCTATGATGACCTGAAACAAATAAATTTAATATTGAAGTGAATAAATCCAAAAAAAATTTTTTCAAAATCAATTTTTCCTTTAGATAAAACAATTTTTGTAAAATATTATAAATTATTTATGAAGTGATAAAATAAGTTATACACTATTATTCATTAAGAAAAAGATCACAATTGCAAAAATTTAATAAAATCATTACTTTATTCAAATTCAAGTTTTTCAGAATTGCAGTTAATTAACTTTTGCATTAAACTATTCAAATTTTGCAATATCTCTGCAATTTTGGATTTGATTCAAAGTATTTTATAAAATAATTATTTATATGTACAATATATCCTTGTTTAACATCATTTTACTATTATATTACAAGCAAAAACTAAATTATTATCTCTGCAATTTTGGTTTGATTCAAAGTATTTTATAAAATAATTATTTATACGTACAATATATCCTTGTTTAACATCATTTTACTATTATATTACAAGCAAAAACTAAATTAAAATATTAATTTTTAAGGCAATGGAAAGGAATAAAGTCCTATTTTACATTTATTGCAAAAGAGATAAAAAAATATGTTGGAAATCTATAATATAATTGTAGAAAATCAGATAGTGTTGACATATATAGTTTAACTCAAATATTCAATATCGAATGAACATACACTATATTGCAATATGACAACTGATCATATTTGGCAGATACAAATGCTTTGATTTTCCAACCAGAGAAATTGAGATTGAATATGGAATCCACTCCTAAGGAAATTTATTTGAAAGTCCAAGACTAGTTTGTCAATCCCTTTATCAAATTCTGGCTTATATAGATATAATAGACATATGACAAGAACTGGAATGGCACCATTAGCAGCAAATGATTGAGAACTGATATTAAGAAAAACTGATTATGATCATATAGCTGTGAATGATAATATGTCTTTAATTGAAAAAGATTTCCTTTCCCTTAAATCATAGGATTTAATTGCTATGTAACATTTTCCAAAATTAAAATTTATGCATAAATTATGCTTTTCATTCAGTTCATTCCATTATTGAACAATATACTGAAAATATATGATTAAATGACAAGTTATCAAATTGTATCAATTCTAGAAACCTAATGCTGACTTATAATACTTTTTTAAAAAAGCTTTATTAAACAAATAGAATAAATACAAAAAGAATAGAACAATGGGAAAAATTATAGCCTACAAAAAAAACCCATTGATCTATTGATCTTAAAGAAAACATATCAAATAATAAAATCCCTATTAACATATACTTTTGTTTACAGATTAAACTACAATGTAACATATTCACTTTAAATCCTTCACAAAAACTAATTTATAATTTTAGGCTTATGATTTCCTGGTTTTAATTAGCATTAATTCTATTAAAATTGTGATTTTCAGGAACCTAACCCCAACATTAAATGAGGACCAATGTATATATAGTTGAACCTATCTAAGTGGATCGGCTTTAGACTGACATGATAATATCCACTTAATGAGTGTCAATAAATTAACAAACATATAACATAGAAAACATTTCTATAATCTATAACAAGATTTTTATTATCTATAAATAAATACAGTAAATGCATTAAAAATCTATATTTCAAAAATCTATTTGTTATGGAAATAATCAATAATTGATTTTTGAGTTAAATTTTTTTTTGAAATATCAAATATTTTTGATTTTAAATTTATGAAAAGTTTCATATGAATTTGCTTCTAAATTTTTGAGTTAAATTTTTTTTTGAAATATCAAATATTTTTGATTTTAAATTTATGAAAAGTTTCATATGAATTTGCTTCTAAATAATGAAACACTGTAGGCTATTCAATGCTTTCATAGTGTCTATTAATGAAGGTAGTTCCTGTTCAATCATTTCTTCATCTTCCTGTTTCTTCAAAATCTGTTTGATGAAGGCAACAATAGCTCTTCCCTATTTATTTATTCATCGATAGCAATATAGCTTTCAAAATCCAATTCCAGGTCACCATGGATAAGTTCATCACCTGCTGTTGCACCAGTCCACTCTGATTATTGTCTGAAATTGTACATATCGCCAGCATAAAATTATTTAATGTTAAAAATCCTGATTCACTTAACTGATATTATTATCCACTTATGCAGTATCCACTTATTCAGACTCCTTAAATATTAAATCCTAAGAAATCAAAATGGGACTATGAGAATTTGATTCACTTAACCGGGATCCACTTTGAGAGGTTCGACTGTATTTAACAAATCTATATTAAAACCCAGCAGTGGTTTCATTGGACTGTATAAAATTGCATAAATTATTATTATTATTATTTAAAGATGTCTGAAAAATATGTATTTTAAGCAAGCAAACTGCAAGTAGAAAATTATTGAAATATTTTTTTTATAATTTTAAAAAGAGATTTTCTTCTTTGCTAAGAGGAAAAACAATAGGTAAACAATTCATTTTAAAGTAAATTATTTTAAATATTGTTTAACCTAAATTTGATTTAATTTATATAAATTATTTAAGAAATATTTGGTTTTAATAACATCATTTATTGAAACAATATTTATATTTTACATATCTATATAAATTAAAAAAAAAAATTTATCTGTTTTACCTTAATATGCAACAAATATATAATTTTATATATATCAACGATCTATTCTTCCCTTTGCATTTGCCTAAAACCGTATTATACAGTATATATATATATATGTATAAAATAAAAATTATCAATGTATTAATCTTCCGCTATACAAACAAGAAGCAAAGTACAATTACGTCATAAAACATCAAATAGATAAAATTATGTAATTTGATATCTTTTATAAATTAAGTATAATTTCAAATTTAGTTTTTATTTGATTTTAATAAGGAATAAAATTTTTAATAAATTTTAATCAGAATGGTAAATTTATTTCTTCGATTCCAAATTATTAATATCAAATATTAAATATTATTATATTTTGTTAATTTAGTTATACATAAAAATAAGTTTATTTTCATAATATTTATTACAATATTTATCATAATTTTTTAATCATGTATTAATTTATTCTTTGTTATGTTATTGATATAAAAATATTCGAAATGAGTTTTGTTAATAGAGGTCGCTTCATAGTGACATTCAATTTTGACTACTACTTCGAAAGTAGATTAATAAATTAGTATAATATAAGAAAGAAGATAACGTGATTTTTTTTGATTAGAAGTAAGAATGCTTATTATACTTTTCGTAACATTAGCGTATTAGATCAATAGATTATTATAAAGTGAATTTTTTTGCAGATTATTTTTAGGATTTCTGATATTAGGCTAATTGTACTTTACTGTATTGTATATAATATTTTTCTAAATGATTAAGTAAATTTCAATTTTTTTTTTATTCCAAAATTTTAGTTATGGAATTGCAATCACTGATTCCTCATAATAATAATTCCAAATTTTCAAAAATTAACGAAAAAGGACAGTTTGGTATTCAAGATGTAATGAATGATGGGTAAGTGAAAAATATTATTTATGAAAAAATTTCAAGAAGAAAAACTTGCATTGAAAATATTTTTGAAACAATCCAATTTGCAATAAATACTGTTCACCTTTGCTATATTAGTTCAAATTATTCAGAAAATTTGTTTGTAAAATATAATTTGTTTGTAATTATTCATTAGGATGTGATTCCTAATAAGCTCTGCTCTAAAAACTCGTTTTTTTCCACTTCCTCACATTAAAACAACTAGTGAGATATCTTATTTAAATATTCCCCTTGTGGCAAAAATCTGTCAAATTCCATAAAGATTTGATAAATCTCAATAAATTGTTAATCAAATTTTGCATGAAATCAAGGACATTTCACTTAGCCTGTTGTTTTGCATAGTTATAGAAAGCTGTCACTCCTCACACACAAACTGGTTACTTTTTGTGCATCAAACAATTTGAATTTCACTTCTCAAGTTTCATGTGCATTGCTACAGTTTGGAGTGGTACTATGTGGCATTTTCTTTTGACATTTCTTATTTTATGCCTAATATACAATAAAGATTGTATGTAACTTTATTTAAAATATCATATATATAGAATTTATAAAATAAACAGCATCAATATGGCATATCCTTATGTCGGAAAGATGGTAGCTTACCTGGTCTGGAGCATCGTATCTCATCGCATGCTGCTACCGACGATTGTAGTGACAGATTCTAAACTGCCGGATTATTTTCCAACGGAAACGGCCAATATCTAGCCTGAGGACCGAAATGTGGCATTTCTTTTTCTTTTTCCTCTCGGCAAGCTGTTTTTGCTAGGTTTCCTTCAGACTCCCGGAACCGGCTTTTTCTAGGAATTTCGACCGTCGAAAACAGGCTGTTTCTACCCAGTTTGAGAGAGGGCACGTTTTCCGTTAGCCAGGCACCGCCGCCAATAGAGAAGTGCGGCACGAAAACTCTTAAAAAGTTGTTGAACCCAGGGGACTTGCTGGTCTGGTTCCACAGGGCTCTCTTTAAATCTGCTTAGTTTCGTCGAACACTTCCTGCAAAAAAAAATTATGGCATGAGTGATGTATATATTATTCGTCTGAGCGTGAGCGAGGACAGGGTCAAGCTGGGCAGCGTGCTCCCACGGAGGTCCGCCCAGCAAGAACCTTCCATCGGCCCCGTTCCTAACTTTCAATGAGGCCGTAGGCCCCGTAAAAAAAAAAATTGCAAAATGAGACAAAGTCGGCCGTCATGCACAGTAGGCTCTCGCCGACGTAGTCGAGAATTACGCATGCGCCGTGGAAGCAGGCGCGTCGACGAGTCAAATACGACTTCCGAAGAGTTTCCACCAGAATGAATGCATAGCATCGTCCATATGGAGTGGCCTACGGACCGAGAGGACCTGGCATCGAGTCCCGTGGAAGACAGAACAGAATTTATCACACGACAAAAATCGACTGCTAAGCTTTAAAGAAGGAAGAAGGTAATAGCAGATAGGAGGGCTGAGAACGGAAACGAGAGAAAACCCCCTAAAAAAAGATGAAACAGAAAGCGAGGAAAAGGAGTAAGCATTTTGCCTCCCGATAGATAGCGCTACAAAAAAATTCCTCCTGACAGACGGCGCTGTGCGTCGTCGCGCTTCCTATTCCAATGCTCCAGACCAGGTAAGTTACCATCTTATCCTTATGTCCTTTTTATATCATCAGGCTCCTCTTTGGGATGTTAGAGAACTCAATAGTTAGTTAAAACATTAAGCAGCAATATTTAATTATTTTTCATATTGATTTCAAAAACAAGTTTAACTTATGAATAGTGCATAAAAACTCTCTATCTTACAAAAATGTCAATTGTTCAATTGTTTTCAAATGTCACTGAAATGAGTATTTCTATCAAAAATAATGTACTTGAATGATTCAATTTCTCCATCATTATTGTTTTTGCTTTGTTCTTCTATGTTCAATGCTAAAATTTTGCCAAAGATGACGTTGATTGAATGGTTGCATAATAAAGCAATCCATACTATATTGAGGATACGGACTCACTTCTGAGTCCTGCATCCTCTAGATTTTTTTGGATATACAGTATTGACCATGCTGGTTAGAAATATCCAACATCAAGCTATTTGCTTGATGTTGGATATTTCTGCTACAGTTGATTCTTGTTATTCATAGTAGTTACGTTCTGTAAATTCTTCGCGAGTATTGAATTAGCGAATACTGAACCATTGTGCCAATGGGAAATACAAAGTTACATTCCTGCAAACCTTTCTTCCCAATATTTTCATCCTTGCTTTATGGTATCTTTAAACAGAAAAACAGTACTTACAAATTATAATTAGAATATATGCAGTGTACAGAACTATATATAGTATTATAATTACAATAATCTTTAATTTTTTTATACACTAACTATGTAGTAAATAAAATCTTATTTTAGATGGGTAGTTGTTTGATGTTGCAGGATGTTTGATGTAGCAGCTGACACATTGTCTTTCCAAACTGCATTGAAAAACTGCATCAGCCTTGTCTGAGTTGCTTTTGGCCTTAGATTTTCTAAAATCTCCGCGTAAGGAGCAAATGCGCAAGAAGTTAGATGTCTAAATTTGAGGCTGTCTTCAAGCATAAAGTCACATTCTTCTGTGGGACCTGCAGATGATATGAACAGGCTCTTTTGGCCTACCTGCAGTATGTGGAGTGAGCAAGGATAGGTAATGAGACTTTTCCAGCAGAACAACACAGAAACTACATTTGATAACAACTTTCTTTATTAGAGAGAGAGAGTTTACATTGGTAACAGTATTTTTGCCACTCAGTAGAAGTCTGTGATTAAGCACGAAAGTGCCGTAAAAATTGATTTTGTGGTTACAAAGAAATTTTCACAAATAGTTGAATACAGAATCCATGAATAACAAGAATTGACTGTACTTTAAAACTATAGATTCTTGCTTGATAAAATTTTGATTAAAATTACATTGGTAGATATTTTTATTTTGTATTTTTGCTTGATACTGTATTTTCCTGTGCTTTTATCTGAAATGAACAAAACATTTTTTCAGATTTTTTTTCTGGTCGGCGGAAAGTATCCAGTAGGCCCTATAACTATAAAATAAAAAATTGTGTTTGAATGTTATAATGACTCGTTTTTATTTCTATCTGGCCAAATATAGGCTTTGCATGGGTTTCCCAAACTTATTTTTCTGCAGAACCCTCAATGAAATTCTCACTAGTTATTGCACCCTCGCCATAGCATAGCACCCTCGCCATAACACCGCACCTACCGCTAACCTTAAACCCGCCACATTAAGATTTAACGTGTAATAACCGTTAATAAGTGTTATTTTACTATTATGGCAATTTGTCTTAGAAGTCTGTGATTAAGCACGAAAGTGCCGTAAAAATTGATTTTGTGGTTACAAAGAAATTTTCACAAATAGTTGAATACAGAATCCATGAATAACAAGAATTGACTGTACTTTAAAACTATAGATTCTTGCTTGATAAAATTTTGATTAAAATTACATTGGTAGATATTTTTATTTTGTATTTTTGCTTGATACTGTATTTTCCTGTGCTTTTATCTGAAATGAACAAAACATTTTTTCAGATTTTTTTTCTGGTCGGCGGAAAGTATCCAGTAGGCCCTATAACTATAAAATAAAAAATTGTGCTTGAAATGTTATAATGCCTCGTTTTTATTTCTATCTGGCCAAATATAGGCTTTGCATGGGTTTCCAAACTTATTTTTTCCGCAGAACCCTCAATGAAATTCTCACTAGTCGTGGCACCGTCGCCATAACGTCGCACCTACCGCTAACCTTAAACCCGCCACGTTAAGATTTAACGTGTAATAACCGTTAATAAGTGTTATTTTACTATTATGGCAATTTGTCTCGCGGAATCCTAAATATGTTTTTCACGAAAGTGCCAGAAGAATACAGCAAACATCACAAAATAGCATTTAATCATGTCAATTATGTCATTGAAATTCTCGCATCTCTGAAATCTATCCGTCCCCTGTTTCCTCCGCAACGAGAAGAGTCCATTTACTTCTCCGTAACTGTGCCGGGAATTTCCAGCCTTTGTAATCCATACTACTACCTCTTATGCTACCCCTATGAATAATGTTTGGATCTTTCTGCAACTGACTGTACATTCGAAAAGACACATATTTCAAATAGAAAATGTATCTGTACGGGAAAGATTTTCAGAATTATGAATAATGTTCGGATCTTTCTGCAACTGACTGTACATTCGAAAAGACATATTTCAAATAGAAAATGTATCTGTACGGGAAAGATTTTCAGAAAACATTGAAGAAAATCCTGAAAATCATCTAAAAAGTTATAATTTAACAGAAAGAGAAACTTCAGTACAACACCATGAACTGCCTATCTAAAAGGTTATAATTTAAGAGAAAGAGAAACTTCAGTACGACACCAGTCTTATAATTTAAGACAAAGATAACTTAAGTACTACACCATGAACTGCCCGAACAATGCCGAGCACGGGTATGCTAGTATATTATAAATCTGAAATGCCTGAGAGCGTATGTTCGGTTATAACGCAAGAACGACTAAATGGATTTTTATGAAATAAGTTTTGTTTGTAAAATTTTTTGCTCAAATTCCGTGACAGATAGCTATTGATTATTAGAAATTGATTTTATATATTTTAAAATCTATTGATATTCATTTTTGACAATAAATATCAATAGATGGCGCTAAGTGTCAAAGTAAGGGGCAACAGATAACTTACCTGCATTACTATTATTGGATTTTTACAGAATTACTTAGCTAAAACAATTATTACTGATTATGATACAGGATACTGTTCAGTATCAATTTATGTTCAATCAGTAACTTTATATCATACCTTTTCATTGGATATTTTATTTTAAAGGAAATTTTATGTTGAATTTGCAGGTAAGTTAAGCCTGTTCTATATCCATAATTACGATAGTGATATATTACATATCTAAAATGAAATTTGTTTATATTTTATCACACAAAGAAATTACAACTATTCATCAAACTACTATATGTTTATCCAATATTATGTAATAATAATAAGTAATATTTAAAATCACACAAAAACCTGTAATATATAAAAATCTTTTATTTGTTGCAATTTTAAATGAACTTAAGCTATGTTGCATTATTTCAAACGTATTTTGAGTCCTCTTCGAAATTTTTCGTCACATTATGCATGATTATTATAACATGGTTTTCAAGCTGATCGGAGAAACAATTTGAATTGGCCAGACCTATTTGCAAGTACTAATTGTTTTTCCCCATGGCCAATTGTATGTGCCTTTTCAAGAATCGAAGAAGCAAAAAAGTTTGAAACATTAGAAGATCGAACAAATCAACAGAATTCTAATAGAGATAGAAAGATAAAGAAGTGAAAAGACACATGTTACAAATAGAAAACATATCTAAACGGGAAAAATTTTCAGAATATAATGAAGAAAATCCTGAAAGTCATCTAAAAGGTTATAATTTAAGAAAAAGATAACTTAAGTACTACACCATGAACTGCCCGAGCAACGCCGGGCACGAGTATGCTAGTATATATATAAATTTATTTATTTTTTTAAAATATAAATTGCCAATAAGTCCATTTTTTTAGTATTTTGCAGATTATTTGAAGAAAATAATTTCCATACTCTACCAGTTAAATTGGAGTATCCTATATTTGTCTAATTATAGTATAGAAAAAAAATTATAACAATATATTATACTAAGAACTGGACTGCCTAAAAAAAAAAACAATTTATGCATATCAGTTTCGGAACTTTTATGTTACCTGAATACTATTTAAACATTTTGATTAAATAATTAGAAAATTATTTGACAGAAAGTATGTATATTTAAATAAAATTGGAATTTTTTTTATTTTTTAATAGATTTCAGTGTGTGAAATCAAGTTTAGATTCAGCTCATCCATTGGAAAGATGTGAAAAAGAAGTAAGTATTGATCATTTTAATAAGAAATTTAAAATTTTTCATTGGTGAAATAATATTTCTATTGTCAAAAAAAAGTCAAACAATGCACATATGGTCTAAACAGCACTTTTATCTAGTTAAAGCTAGCCAATCACAATCAAGCACATGAATCACTGTTGCCATACATTATGTTTCTCTTCATTAGGATTGGATAGCTCTTTGCACACCCAATTATGATTGGCTAATTTAAAGGCTTTTTTCCTTTAAATTAAAATTCCTAATTCTAAAATGATAGCCATTTAGACTATATTCCTAATTTAGTCCTAATTCTAAAATGATGCCATTTAGACTATATATTCGTTGGTGTTTTCGACTTGTTTTGATGCCCCCTATTAGTACACAAAACTTTGACACCATTTTTCTTCACGTTATATATATATATATATATATATTATTTCTACGTTATATAGGCTATGTATTTATCAAATCATTCCTTCTTTTGTTATATGTTAGAGTTTTAGACTCTGTGTTGTTTGGTATGATTTGATAGGTTTGAATTGATTCTGAGAATGTTCAAAAAATTTTTCCATGATAATTGAACCTAGGTGAATTGCACTGATCAATACAGATTTTATTGATGACATAATTATTGTAAGTACAAGTTGGTTGTAATTCAATGACTAACTGTAATAAGTTTCTTGTTACTTAAGAGGTCCAGCTGACAATAAGCAAATCCTAGAAAGTAAGTCTTCATACCATTAGGATTGCAATTAGTTTGATAGAATTGGGAACTTTGCAGTTGTACTTTATTTTTTTTATTACTGTTAAATTTGTTAGCATCATCTCTCTTGTTATATTATTTAAATATTTGACACAGATTTTGAATGGTGCTTACAATTTCATGCTAAAAAATAGTTTTTTTGACTTTCAAACATACAAACATTAAATAATAAAAAATCATTATTTTATAAATGCTGATATCTTTTTCATTATTATATAATTCATATTATATTTCAGTATCACTCTCATCAGCAGCAAATCAATTACGCCATTTTAAAGAGTGTACAAGGATTACATGCTCCACTTCGTCTTAAGTTTGAAAATAAGATGGCTGCAAAGGTTATATTTTTTATAAATATTTAATTTTTCATTTCTATTTTAAGTAATTTAGATGTTAATTCTTTTTCCCATATAATTGATTGCATATAAATATCTTTAGTTCTATAAATTAATTTATATATAATATTATATTTATTTAAATATTCAGAATAAATTTTTTTTGTTTTAGATTCAAAGACTGCCATTTCTTCCAAGCTCTAATCTTATGCTGAATACTTTAAATGGCACTAATCTTACATTTAATTTTGAAGATGTTTTTTGTGGTAATTATGGTTTTAAATTATTACTTCTATAAACTTTTATCATTTATGATATATTTTCACATGATATACAATGCAAATAATTATTTATAAAATTTCATAATAGATGATGATTTAATTTTTATGAAAAATTTTTAACTGCTAATTTTGTTTTTCAGATCCATCATTTTCAGAAACTTTAGTTACTCCATTTATGATGATAGAGAAAAATATGAGAATCATGCAATAATTTTAATATATATTTCTGTAATTGCTCAATCTGTAATAAATTTAAAAGGGGAAAACTTTACAAAATCTTTTTCTCTTTCCAGACAGATATAATTCTCATTTCATTTTCTACAGCTCTATGTAAATGATACTGTCTATAGTTTTTCAGTTATTAAATAGTATATCAGTTAAATAGTAAATAAAAAGAAATATTAATACAATGATTTGCATGTATTTTAAAATTTTATTTAATATAAATACAGGATTGTTAGCAATTAGAAATTGTGGAAAAGGCTGGAATTTTGTCCATCGGGGAAGGAATTGTAATTTTTCATTAGGTTAGCCATTATAATGAATCTATATTAAATATACAAGAAAAAATATGATTGGAGAAAAATAAAAATACTGAAATATTTTATACATGGAATTCTTGAAATCGAAACCTAAAAAAAATGTTATATTAAGTGTAAGGTATAATATATATTTCATCTGCTAAATCAAAAAAAATATCAATTATAAGCTTTTAAAATTTAAATCCATCTCTTTATGTAAATATAGTCTTGCAAGAAACTAATAAAATCAATTTGAATACATATTTTGTGTTAAAGAGGCTTTTCATATAAAAAATTGGAGAAATTTTTGTATGAAAATCTACTTCGGGAATAACGATATAAGATAAAAAGAGTAAAATATTTTATATAGTATTGACTGTCGTTTGTGTTCCTAGTTGAAAAGAAATTTATTAATGGCGTTAAATTTTTTTCTGTGAGCCACAGATCCTTCATGAACAGAGTTTGACTAATGAAGGAAAAAAATTGCGTGCCAAATTCGGGTAAAAAACCAGTCGAAACCACGCCCGACTAGCTGTCCATTTTTGCCAGTCCGCAGTCAAATCCTTGAGTCGTTCTTGGGTGAGTGAAGAGCATCGAGTTATGGTGAAGGGTCTTCCGCGGCAATTTTGCTGTGATGTAGTTGTGACCAGGATTACGGACAAGTGTAATAAAAATTAAACTTTTCCACTTTTAAACAGAAAGAAAAATATCTTGCTTTTCATCATCGTCAGAATTCATCAATTTTATATATAATAAAGTAACAACTCATTTATTAGAGATTTAATAAAAATATTTGCCACTATTATCATGTGATTTAAAAGTACGATCGATGATTCGATTGAGTTAAACTCGAAAGTTGTATGTCTACCAATTAGGGCCGGTTCTATAATTAGGCGAACTTAGATAATTACCAAGGGACACTAATTTGGATGACAATTTTCTTAAAATCGAAAAATGTAATTTGGAGGAAAAATTTAAAATTTTGTTTAATTTAATAATAATATAGTTTCATTAGAAAATTTGAAGATCTGCCGCCTTAGGCTGGATTCATACTGGTCTGAGACTACGACTGACGATTTGCGATAGAACATGCACATTAATCACGACTGGCTTCACGATTTTTCGAATCAACCAATAGCAACTGCGTAAACAACAGCTAATAAGAGCTAATGTAGCATACAGCTCGTAACAGATGGCCAAATGCCTCCTTTCTATTGGCTACCGTAATAACGTAGCCATTGCACAGCACGTAAAAGATGGCCAAATGCGTCCTTTCTATTGGCTATCGTAATAACGTAGCCGCTGCGACCACAACAATATTTAACATGCTGAATATTGGGTGCGTTCGTAGAAACCTAGGCAACAACACTGAGTCATACCGGTGACGACCATAACCGTTCTTTAAAACGACCAATGCTGTTCGATTTATAGTGGTCACGACTGATGGTTACAACCCTGGTTGTGATAGAAACGACCCAGCCGAAGAGCTGGATGATTGATATCACGTGATCGGGTTGCTTTATTCCAAGATGGCGAAAGCAATTATTTATCAATATGCTCAATGCTTATTGTGGTACTACATAAATATTTGTTTATTATTTTTAAAGTAAGTTTTTGGAGATAGAGATGAGATCAGATCCAAACCTTCTGAGTATGCCTCATATATATGTATATATATATATATATACAGCAAGATATATAATTATATTGGTGATATATTTATTCTTTCAACTTTCTATTCTTTAACTTTTTTAGATTTTATGCAAATTAATATAATCAACATAAAATTTAATGAAAACATTATATGAAATAAAATTTTAATATTATAACAAATATAAAAAATAATAAATGAATATAATAATTTATTTAAATATTTTCATAATCTGAAACAAGCAGTATAGTCGCGAATTGCTACAGTGCCCATTTTTAGATCAATAGATCACATAAGCTTTGTTCCAGCAACGAGTTCTGAACTGTCCGAGCATGCGCAAAGCGAAAATAACGTTCCAGCAGACCCGAGTGAAAACATTTTGCAGAATGTTCTCTGTTCCAACAGCGCTCAAACCTGTTTGGAA
>AYEL01062059.1:0-28104 GCA_000484575.1 Olivierus martensii
TAACAGACAAAACCATACACCACAACAGACCAGACATCACTCTCATAGACAAACAAAACAAAATTACCTACATTATAGACATCTCAATATCAGACACACACAACATCCAGGATGCATTCACCCAAAAAATTAGCAAATACACAGAACTCTCACAAGAAATTAATCATCTCTGGGGAATTCAAAAGGTAATCATAGTACCCATCATTCTCTCCTCCACAGGAGTAATCCCTCACACACTACACAAAAGCCTCAAAACACTAGATTTACATCCCAAGACATACATAATACTACAAAAAGCATCACTACTCAATACATGCAACATAGTAAGAAAGTTTCTCAACACTGACACGGACAGTTAACTTACAATTAAACATCACAAGTAGCTATGTCTTGACTCGTGTCCGACATAGCACTTTGACTGGGAAATATTCCGTGCCCACATTGATGTACTATAACATAATAATAATAATAATAATAAATGATGAGTTAGATGTACAATAATAGAGATAATGTTCAATTTACTTGAAGTAACCTCTTTCATACATGCATTCATGCACACATTAAATAGTCATGGAGACATTACAAAAAATTTAATTCAATAAAATTGTTTATAATGCACACAAAAAACAAAGCTCTAAACAGGATAAATTTTTGTGTGCATTTTGTGAGTGTAACAGGATGGTTTTAAAGTTCTTATTGTTTATAATATTTTTTGTTTTAAATAAATTGCATTGTAAGGGCTAGTGTGTACAGATGGTTTTTGGACTGCTTAAACGCGACGGGAATTTAACCACTTTTATGTATCGCATAGATTTCAATGGGAGCGAGCAGATGGGCAGCCTAGAAACAGCAACGGTTTTAAAACTGCAACATGCTCTATTTTCAAAGCAGAGCGATAGCTGCCCTTCAGAATAGAACAAGTACAAACATGTGGGAGTGTGCACATGGATGGTTTAACTACTGCTTCAATTGCTTTCTCTCATTCGTTTAGGCATCATTATTTCTATTTTAGTCATTTATTTGTAAATTATTTCTCATATTTGAGCTTGTATATGTGATATCAGAACCTATTATGTACAACAATTTGTCAAATGAATTCCTTGACATTCTAAAATATCCAAAAAAATTTTTAGGGGACAAATACAAATCATTGAATAAATTGTAGAATTGTCCTTTTAAATTAACATTCGTTGGTTTAATAATGGATTCACCCAAATCTTTTTTTGTCTTCATCGTTTTTTACCTGTAGTACTAAAGCATATACCACAACATTTTCCATCAAGTTCATTTTATCCATTGCGAGTGAGGGTATTTTGTGAGGGAGCAGCGGTATTTCAACCACTTGTGCGTGCACTCGACATTTCAAGCAGTCAAACAGCCGCTGGTGATTAAACAACCACACGTAGTTGTTTAATCGAGTTAAAAATTACTGTTCTATTAAATTTTAGCTTAATTGTCAAAAGCCTGATTGTTACAGATTGATAATCAATTTCTTAACATATACTTATCTCATTATAGAAACAACTAAGTATATATTAAGAAATAAGCATATCAGTTTCAAGAAAAGTTTTTGTTGTTTTTCATGTGAAAAATTAAAGAAACATATTCTTGTTTTAAAATGAATTTATTCACTAAAATATAAATCTTTATATTCTACTAGTAAACCCGTTGCAGCTACGCCAGCAATAAAATATATTGTAATCAATGAATGATTCTAAAATTTAAACTTACTATAATGCAAACCTTCATTTTTTTTTAAAAAGTTTTATTTTATTAAGACAATACTTCTTTATAAACAACATTAACTGTTGTATTTTCAGGATAACTGGATAGAGCAAATTTCAGATTATTTGAAGCACTTGCTCGTGATACTGCAACATACAACTGACCATGAGAAAATACATTTTCTTTTAAATAAACCCCAACTGAATCTAAGGATTGACCTTGAGCCTTATTTATTGTGATTCCGAAAGCTGGTTTCACTGGGAACTGTCTTCTTTGCCATTCAAATGGGAAATTATGATCACTTGGCATAAGAGTTATCCTGGGAATCAAAGCGTATTCACCAGTTTGACATACTTTAACTTTAATTAATCTAGTACCAATCATTTTCTCAATAATCAATTTAGAACCATTGCATAAACAATTTGCTGGTGATATGTTTCTTATCAACATTACAATCATTTTACATTTTAAATTCAATTGATGAGGAGGAATTCCAGATGTTTCTATTGAATTTAAATACTCCACTGGGATTGCAACTTCATGTTGTTCATTTGAAAGTGAATCTGCACTGAGACACTGCCATGAATTTCCAGGAAAAAGTTCAGTAACTTTTAAGTTTATTTCATTCACTACTGTGTTTAATGGTGCAAGAATTGCTCTTTTTGCTAACCACTCTGAATTTAAATAGTTAATTTCTAAATCTGGGAAAGTCCAGTGAATCAGTCTGTCTAAATTAGCAGGCATACATAAATCAGTAGGGAGTTTTATGATATCTTGAGAATCATTAACAGAAGGCAAATCTCCATCTCCAAGCTGTAAAAGCCATTTTGAAAATTCTTTAATGTTATCACTTGATCCATTTCTTTGAACTCTCATATTTTCAGTAAGTCGAAATATTTGAAAATTTTGCCATAAACATGACTTTTTTAGACATGCCTCGACAATATCACCTCTTGTTCCATGAGGAATTACTGGCAAAATCTGTCTGAAATCACCTCCAAGAATTAATATTTTTCCACCAAATATACTTTCATTTTGACATATGTCTTGGAGTGATCTATCTAAAGCTTCAAGAAGATATCGATGAGACATAGGTGCTTCATCCCATAATATTACAACTGTTTCTCTTATGAGTTGAGCTAAAGAACTTTGTGATGATATATTACATGTTGAATGTTCAGTTGGTTGCAAAGGAGCTTTAAATCTTGAGTGGAATGTTCGTCCACCTTGTAAAAGTAAAGAAGCAATACCACTGGAAGCAACTGCTAATGCAATTTTGCCTTTTGCTCTGACTCCAGCGAGGATAGTATTGAAGCAATATGTTTTCCCAGTTCCTCCCGGAGCATCAACAAAAACTGCTTTTGAATTTGAATTATCAACAGCTTCCATAATTGCAGACACAATAAGCTGCTGATTTGAATTTAATTTTCTCCAAGAATTATCAAACAGTTGCTGTTGTTCACTGGGAGAATAAATAAGTTCTTCTCTAAATAATTGAAGTGGTATCTGTTGATTTTGTTGCAGTATTAAATGCTCAATTACATTATCATTAACATCTGGTAAACTGAAATTTGCTAATGTTTGATTATGAATAAGCAATCTTTGCTGTAAATCTTTTAGAATTAAATTTTTCAGTTCATCTTGATTAATGACTATTGGTTCAAACTGATGCAAGATATCATCACCCATTCGATTATAAAACTGCTCAAATAAAGCATGTGGATTTGATGGTTGGCAAAACATTATAATAATTACAAACAACTCTCGCATTTGTTTACACATTTGTGTCAATGCGGCATCTTCCATAATAGTAATCCATTCCGTATCATCCTGAAGGAGTCCCAAAGCAATACAAACTTCTTTAAATGTTGGATATGAATGCCCATTTACAGTTTTTAAGTCATTAAAACTTATTTTCCCTTTTGAATGAACATTATGGAGCAAAATTCTTAAATAGAAAACATCTCCTGCTGCAGGGTGAACTGAACAAATTCTGCCAATTGTTGGAAAAGTGGTTCGGCGTCTTGTTTGAATTTTCCACTTTTTTCTCTTTTTATCAAATGTATAATATTTTGGAAAATCACAATAAAGCTCAGGTACATAATTTTGATTATATTGATTTTCTTCATTGATTTCGAACCATGCCATCAAAGGTGTTTTTGATGGTGGAGCATTTTGAACATGCCGTTCATTTCCAACCTGAAAATAAACTTTCTGTTGATTTTCCAGATGTACTGGTAATGAAATAACTGCTGGAAACCGTTCATTCAGATCAAATCCAAAAATTCTCCAGCATGCTTCACTTGATCCAATTGATCTCATATTTTGAAAAATTTTAACCTCATTTCGTGCTACCTCCTCATCTGCATTATTTAGATTAATAACGGCTCTATCATTGCCCTTGTAAACATATTTAAATAAGTATTTGCAGGCTCTAACTGAATTGCAGGCTTCGACATTTATATGGCTTTTGTACTTCAGTAATAAATACGGATTATATGGCACTACCCATGAATTGTTAGCTATTCTATTTCTTAGCTGGATTTCTAGACCACCATCAGATGGAGATCTTCTTTGATAGATAACATTTCCATATTCATCATCCCAAGATGTTTGAGGAGCAAATGATTTAGGAAACTTTTTGCTGCATTTGTTATTCTGCATACACGGAGAGAAACAATTATCATTTCCACATGGTCCATGTAGCATAAAACGACACACTAATGCTTGCAATTCTGGATTAGGTGGAATTTCAGCAGAGATAAATTTATTTGTATCAATTGCATTACGAATTTTACATGCCTGGTCCAGAATTATTAGCATGTGGCAGTGAGGTAGACCTGGTTTTTGGAATTCAACAACATAGATGAGAGCTTTAACCTTTCCAAATATTTCATTTTTTATGATGTCTTCTTTTAAATTATGCAAGTACTGTTTAAAAATCCTTGCTACAATGTCTGGCCTATTTTGTGGTTGTTGTTCTGGTAATAATGCTGAACGAATCTCTTTGCATTCAGGATTACATGTTATTGTAATAAATAAATCCGGTTTGCCATAAGTTCTTACAATTGCCATAGCATCTTGATAACGACGATGCATATCTCGTGGGCTTCCAGAAAACGAAGATGGTAAAACTATTCGTTGACCAAATCGATCATGATCATCAATTAGCATTGCATCTTGAATGTTTTGATATAATTCTGCCCTCAATTTTTTTTGATTGCTTAAAATATACTTAATGCATTGGCTCTCAATTTTTGCAAGGGCTGTACAACAGTATTCTTGAAATAGTCTATCAGCAAGGAACAGTGTGTTTCTTTGATTATTTCTTTGGTGCAAGTAGAATGCATAAAAATCTCTTATCGAAATATTATTGGCATTCATTGATAAGTTCCAAGTATCTTCTCCTTCAGGAAATAATAAGACGTAATGCAATGCATCAAATGCTCGATGTGTTTCATTTATATTCTGAACATTTCCATTTCGTAACATCAGTAAAATGTCTCTTGGCCCAGATAATTCATCAATCAAAATTGAGACTTCTCGCAATCCAACTGGAGCATTATAACACCGAGGATGTTCACCAGGTGGAACTGCATCAGCACGAATCACAATTTTCCTATGTTCAATATTATTAACATTCATTTCACATATCATTTTAAAGTCATTTACATATGGATTACAAATATGAAGATGATGTTGAAGGTTTTGAAGTAATAACAACAAACGATCTCTTGTTCGTTGACTTGTTCCCTGCGGCAATGGCATAAATCCTAATCGAATTTCAGCTTCTTCGGCATCATGTTGAGTATCATGAACATAAATCTGTGCAAATTTAGGTTGTGCTCCATTAGCCTGCAAAGAGCCAATTCTATGATAAAGTCTTCCATGTATTATAACACTTGGTGAAAATCCTGACGTTGGTGATTGTAAATAATTAACCTTTTGGGATGCTAAGGCTAAAGAATTATTGATTTGACGTGCAAACTTTTTTAACAACTTTCCCTCATCATTATTATCCATCCATAAATCGTGAATATATCGCGAGGAATTTCCTATAGATGGCAAACTATATACTGGAAGATTGAGTCTCTTTCTACAACATATAGTAGTCCAGTTGCATTCTTTTGGCCACAATAATGCAAAACAATTTGTGCATTCAGTACGATCTCCAATTGATAATTGATCAATTTCAACTTCGCCAGCAAGAATTTTATCGGTATTAGATGTGGCCTTATTGATGGGATTAAAAATATATCTTACCCTTTGGTGCGATTGCATTTCATCAGCATTAAATAAATTTTCACGACGGCGTCGTCGACGTTCATTATTCTGTAGACGATCGTTTTCTCTAGCTATAACATCTCTCTGAGCCCGAAATCTTAAACGCATTTTATTTTTATATTTATTATTCATTTTCTGTCGTTTATTATTGTCCGTTAGTCTTAGCGATGATCAATTCACACGTGGTTGTTGTTGTTGTTACTCTTACTATGGACCTAGGACGTACAGTCTTTGTGAGAATTTTTACCAATAAAACTATCTAATTTTGTCACGTGATTACAGATTGTCATCTTGACACGTGATTACAGGTTGGTATGGATACGTCTTAAACACAATGTTTTGACTAATGCGCATGCATCGTCAAAAATCGGTGTTTTACTTCGTTTTGGAACAGTTTGTTGAATTCATTAAAAAAATGGTATTGAAAGAAGTTTATTCCATAGCTTCTATAGTACTTAGCGAACTAAATACTATTCCTGACACCAAAATAGACCCCTAGCGACAATCATTCTTGCAATCCCCAATGAAAAACTTCGATTACTCCAATGCACAAACCGGTTTAAAACGTTTTATCTTAAACAGCAGTTTTGGGGCGCTTGCCTAAAGCAGTTTATAAACCGTTGAACTTATCACCTTTGACACGTGATTGATAGATTAGTATCTTGAATAATGGGGACATTTCTTAGAAATATTTAGAATCAATATACTGTATTTTGTCTACAGAATTATGCCCATGCAAACATAGCAGATCGAATGGAATATCTATTCAATTTAAATTATTAATTAAATTGAAGATCAACTACCCACTTATCACAACTGAATTTTCGTGATGTCATTATAACGACCGTACAGGTTAGAAGGAAAAAATTTAGTTTTATTTTATTGTGCGAAAATATAATACCACAACATGGCGGATCTAAAGCCAATCAAGTAAGTTAATATAAGTAAAATTGAAACAATTATAAAGCTCGCAAAAGTAGTACGAAACGAAAGACAGTTTAAAGGTCAAAGTTTACAAAAGAGTTTTGAAAGGTCAAATCGGTACCGTTTTCGATGTACACATATCTTTTTATATGAATCTTTAACATAACCGAACCTATGACTGCACATTTATTCACCGGTGAATATTTAACTATTATAAATAGCCATTATTATATCAGTCTGCAAAATTGTATAACGGTCTCCTGATCCTGTCTCCTGTTCTTTTTGTGAATGTTGACTCTTTCATTTGGTACTATTTTATCTGACTTTACAAAGTTAAAATTATACTATCACGAAGTTCAAAATCATCTTGCACTTGCACGCAACTAATTCTGTGTATTTTTCGTTTCTATTACTCTTCTTTTGTTCTTTTATTACTGTTCTTTGGTCTAACCGATTCTCAATCTACACCTGCGTCTTTCTGTTTCTTATTCAGAGAAATGATCGCTGGCGCAGAGTCCATCGCGAATATTTTCAACAATAGAATTGCCCAATTTTGACATGTTACTATAGAATCTATAACTAATCTACTAATATATTAGAATCTATCTATAGTAGTAATCTATAGTAATCTATATGTCTCAATTGTCTCATCTATACTATAGATTGTTATCTTCACCAATTTAGTCAAGATAATAATCTATACTATAGTAATCTATATCTCTCAATTGGTCAAGATAACAATCTATAGTATAGATTGTTATCTTGACCAACTGAGACATCTCTTAGAAAAATTTAAGGATGAACTTATTTTCATATTTTGTTCATAGACATAAGGATCATGTTCTCAATCAAGGTGAATGGATTATAAAATACATTGTAATACGTCTGATTGACTGTCAACTACCTTACTCACCGCCCTGAATTTCCCTAAAGTTATTTGAAAGTATCCATGTCTGTACAGATTATAAAAAGACTATTCAGTTTTATTTTCTCACGGGAGAAACATCGTGATGTCATAAACATCGTTGATTAAATAAAAAAAACAGTTAAATTAAAATAGAAATATGTTTGTACAATTTATTGCTCTGTTTGTTCTTTTAAGTATTATATTGTCTTCTTAACTATTAAATTATACGTAATTATCGTCCGATAGATAAGACTTAACCTAATCTAACAGAAAGCCAACATCTCAGGCGGACATATCGCGCCATCTATCGAATAATTTATAAAGTTTTGTCGCTATTTGATTTTTTGAAATTTTTTTATAACGGTTAGTTAAAGTATATTTAATAATCGAAAACTCTAATTTCACCTCATAGAAACTTAAATCAAAAGGATTTATAAAATTTCATTGCATAGTCTTGGAGCTATTTCAGTCTGAAGTTGTACGTGACACTAATGAGGATAAACAAATTATTATATAGATAACTTTCTCCCAATAGTTTAATAATTTACAAATGCTTGTTTTATAAAAGTCTTTTGCTTTACTACAGAAAAATCTTGATACTACTTCTTTCAGATCACTTTCATTGTTGAACTGCTTGTTCCTCATATAGTTATCCAGTTTCAGGAACAAGTGGAAATCTGTTAGTGAGAGGTCTGGCAAATATATTTGATAGGACAATCTCTATTCAAGTTCCACTATAATTGTCATGAGTTATCTTTCCCACATGAGATCAGGCATTATCCTGAAGAAAACAAAACAGTTTTATTGCTTGTCAATGCTGGCTGTTTTTTGTAATTCTCTGTGAACTCTTTCTAACTGATCACAGTTGATGTTAGCAGTGATAGTTTTTTCTATTCATAAACTCATGATGAATGGTTCCTGTGAAAGTCCACCAAACATATAGCAAAATTTTTCTTGAGTCAAATGTACCTTTGATGTTTATGGTAAAGTCATTTAGAGATAACCAATAATAAAATCTCTTGTGATTCAAATACATGATCCATTTCTTGTTGCACGTTGAAATTTGGTTAAATAAAGGTTTGGTTTTTGAATGAGAAGAACATATTGTAAATTGCTGCAGTTTGTTCTCAGATGTCAAACATTACGGCATTCATTTACTTAATTTCCATCTCTTTCCTGTCTGATGAAGATGCAATCTTATGGTTTCTTCATTAGCATTGAATGTACTAGCAAGTTCTCTGCAGGTCAATTTCAAATTGGTCTTCATTGCAGTCCTTAAATCCTCAATTTTTAAGGAAAGTGGTCTTCTAGATAAAGATGTACCTCAAGGACTTCATCACCTGAATCCAATTTTTGGAATCAATTTCAAGCAGTTTGTTCCTTTACTGCATTTTCTCCAAATGTCATATAAATTTTTTGACAAGGTTCTGATGCATTGATGGTGCAAGCCTCTGATCCACCATCAATGCATCAGAGGCATGGTACAATAAATACACACAAATAACTTGTTTTTGACTAGTCATATTGAGGGTGTAAGAAAATGTACAGTTTGATGTTTATTGTTTAAAATGTGACAATTGAATGAGTCAGAGGGCATATCTTATAGTTCATGTTATGTATTATATATGCAAATTAAATATCACTCAGAAAAATCCCTAGAACTGTAACAAACAAAAATCAGCAAGAACTTTTCTGGGCACCTGATATAAAAATAATAAACCACTCTATTAATGAATGAATTTAATGGGATACTGTAAATTTGGAATTTTTTTAAATTAGACATACCGTATTTCACAAAATATATACCGGTATATATTAAAACTGGGAAATTTTAATTAATCACTCTGGTACTTCATTAGATAATATAGTGGAATTTGTGAATACTTTGGGTTAAATAGAATAGTTTTATATTTAATCTAAAATAATTGTAACAAATTCAATTTATATTTCAGATCTATTGCAGTTCAAAATTTTTGTCTTCTGCAAAATGGAGTGCAATTCAGAAAATGTTTATATATGTACATATCTTTTTTTTATTACTATTAAAACAATTATAAATCACATTTAATGAATTTGCATTTTAACAACTATACCTTTAAGATAATTTCTATGCTAGAACAGTTATAGGATTAACATATTTCTCTGCATATTATGATTACTGTTCAATTACATATTTGAAAAATTAGATATATTATGAAAAAATAGCTTTTTAACTTCTATATATTTCATATTTAATAAAATTATTCAACTAAATTTAACAAAACTAAAAAATTTTAAAATAATCTAATTTTAAAATAAAAATCATAATACAGTAGAGAGTCAAATATTTGAACTAATTGGGACTAAGTTGATTCAATTAATTAAATAGTTTGGATAAATGAAGCATAAATGGGAATATCCAGTTAAATAAAACAAAAGTGTCATTAGGCTTGTAATTAAATTACAATCTTGTATGTGAAATTACTACTATTGTAAACTACATCAATATACAAGTTCCAAATGAAAAAAAAAAAGTTTTATTTTAGAACATTTTTGGTCTTATATTGAAAATATTTTAAAATAAAACTTCTTTTCTGTATTTGGAGTTTGTATATTGATGCAGTTTATAGTTGAAAGCAGATTTGTTATTTTTAACTAGTATTGTATTTTAAAATATGAAGTTTTAGGAAATGGTTTGTAAATAATAATCAAAACATTTTGAAAAAACAATATATATTATATTTATTTAGATTATTTCTCTTATACACTGCATATATCTGTCTTCAAATAAATACAGGAATACCTCGATTATCGCGGTTAATGTTGCCATGAAAAATACCACAATAATCGAATCCGCGATAATCGGGATAAATAATGTATGTAAAATGAGTGATCATTGCCAAGGATTTTTCAAATTTATTAATTAAATTTTATGTATAAGGTAAAAAAGAAATGTGCTGAGCATGATAATCTTCTAAGCTGATCACTCTACGTTTCTTCTTGATAGCTGTAGCCTTGATATCATCCTTATTTCTTTTAGAATTCACTGTAGGGGTAAATAAGAAGAGATATAAATATCCACATGTGCTTCAGTAGAGGTGGATAGTTACTGGTGAATGGTGAGCAGGCACTATCGGATAGAAACGAGCTCTACTCTTGGGAGAGTGGCAATTCGAATTAAATGTAATTCTGGTTGCATATGTAGTGGGCTACATCTTGCGACCGCGATAATTCGAATTTCAGCGGAATAATTTGAATTTTGATATCAAATTATAAACTGCGATAAATCGAGAATCGCAATAATCGAAACCGCGATAATCGAGGTATTCCTGTAATTGGAAATGAATGTATTAGGCAGCAGGAATAATACTTCAGTATAACCAGTGCATATTATAATGATTTTTAGGAAGAGTAGGTTGGATAATTAACACTCTACTGTATTTAAAAAATCATATTTCATTCATTACTTATATATTGATATAAAATTATATATAATTAAATAAAATTCAAATTCACTCACAAAAATGAAAAAAACACAACAGCTTTGATGCAAAGGAATTTTGCTACTGGTTTCATGGGTGAAAGTTGTTCTTTATATGCTTTATAGAATAATACAAGGGAATACATGGCAATCTATTAAAAACAATCTATTTTAAAATTTATATATTACTATTTATTGACATTATTCATATTATATATATATGTATTCCCTGATTTATGCAAATAATCGGGACCAAAAGTTTTTACATAACTTAAATTTTGCATAAGTCAGAAAAATAATTTTTTATAAAAATTCTTAATCAAAAACTACTGGGTTATCAGCTATACAACATTATGGTGTCATACTGCTCCTTGACTGAAAGGGAGAAAACACCATATGGAAAGATATCATACCAATAATATGATGCTTAAAATCAACAAACAATATATAAAACATAAATAAATCAAACAACATAATTTTTTAAATGTTGTAAATCAATATGCAGACTTGTAACTTCTAGATATAATAAATGTTTATGCTTTATACCTCAAAAAAAATAAAACTTTTGGAAAATTTTTTATTGGGTTGGTGAGAAAGTAGTTTTGTTTTTTAATTAAAAAAGAAAAACTTTTTACAATGTTAATATCTAACTAAAGCACTACTAGCAATTGAGAAGAAGTTCTAGTTATAATTAGTGAAACTTGAAGATGACCATTGTGCCGAAAACATTTGCATATTAAAAAAATTTTTTCTCAACTGCTAGTAGTGCTTTAGTTAGATATTACCTTATTGTAAGAGTATAAGGAGTGATTAGAGCAAGTTGAAAAATTTTTTTAACACATTTTTTATTAAATTAAAATTTAATTAATTATATAATTTCCATTGTTATTTATAACTGTAATACATCTTTTTGTAAGCTTATTTATCCCACTTACAAAAAGGATTTACATCTTCAAATGTTTGCAAATTTTAACAGATAATTCTATGAAAAATAAAATAAACAGTAATGTGATGGTGCAAAAATCTGATAAGAACATGCATGGAGGATGAATAACAATTTCCTAGTTAAGATTTTTCAATTTTTATAGTATATTCATTCCATGAAGTCTGGCATTATTCTGATGAAAAACTACATCATCCACTGATGGTCTACTAGAATGGGGTTTATCATTTAAATCAAAATTATCAGAATAAATCATCTTAAACTACAACTAGCATATTCATTTTACCACCATGTTGTTTCAAAACAAATCGAAAGCATTTTGCATTTATATTTCTTTTAAATTTGTAAAGTATAATCAATCAAAAATATATTTTTAAAGAAAAATTATGTCAACTGATAAAGTTTTAGATTTCATACTATTGAATTTCACTAGATAACATATACACAAGGAGCAGTCAAAAAAATTCCTGGAATTGTGGTATAGCACTGTAAAGGGAGGACATATGGCAACATTTAGCTAATCACAAAAATGCAAACAAAAAACAAAGCTGTAAACAGGATAAATACTTTAGGTGACAGAAATGTTTTTGACCTTATCAGTAGGTCAATCTCCCTACTGATAAGGTCGAAAACGTTTTTGTTAATAAAGTATTTATCCTGTTTAGAGCTTTGTTTTTTGTGAGCATTTTTGTAAGTGTAACAGGATGGCTTTAAGTTCTTAAAGTTCTTATTTAGCTAATCATCTTCAAAATAACCCCCCACACTCCATTGATCCTGCTATTGTTGGAAGCACCAGTAGAAGGCTTTTTTTGGAATCTTTGTGTTCAGCCATCACATTTGATTTGATGTCCTCTATAATTGCACAACATGTCTCCTTGAGGCCCATTTTCAGAATAGGGAACAGTCAAAAGTCACTAGGAGCAAGATCCAGACAGTATGGTGATTAGTTGATGAAAGAAATTCTTTTCTTGGTGGGAATTTGCAGCACAACAAGTGAAGTGTGGCTTAGTGAATTATCATGATCCAGAAACCACTGTCCATGCTACTTGTCATACCATTTTCTCTGAACTGCAGTGTGCAACCTCTGCAAAACTTGTACATAGGCACTACCAGTAACAGTTTGTCCAGGCGGTACAAAGAATGCAATGAGCATGACTTTTTCCTTGGATCTGATGAGGATTTTCTTTGGACAGTATATCCAATCCACTCCAATGACTGCATCTTCATCTCTGGGTCATAGGCAAATACTCATGACCTGTCACTAGTGACGGTCTTTGAGAAACATCAGATTCTGTGAACTGTTCTCAAACAGATCTCTGGTGACTATCATGCAATATTCCATCTGATCCTTCATCCTTGATCAGCTGCTGTGGAACAAACTTCAGAATGACACATCTTCAAATCGTCTGACAGAATTGCATGAATGGATTTGTGAGACTTCTTGATCCAAATCCATGATAGTCATTCTTTGATCACATTGAATCAGTTATCACATTTTTTCAATCATTTTATCAATTCTGGATGTTGAAGGTCTCCGCTGCACTGGTCATCATTCAATGATTCCTGTCTATTCTGAAAATGTGAAAACCAATCATAAATTATGGATTTCTTTAGTGTATTATCCCCATAAACTTGCTGCAAGGTCAGCAGATTTTTCCAATTTGCACATGAACTTGATGTTTGCACACTATTCAAATTGTGATGTTGCACCAAATGACCAACACTCATATCTAATTGAAAAATAACAGTATCATCATTGAACAGTCAAACTGGTTACAATTGGAAGCAGGAATATTAAACTTCCTGCCAAAACTATGCATTTGCAATCTTCTCTCTCATTCTCTATCTGCAAGGCATTTCCAGAAACTTTTTGACTGCCTCTTGTATATTCTCCAGATAGTGGTCATGTATTGGCAATAATCATTAAATTAATTTATAAGCAATAATAACACCTAACCCTTAACTTTAATTTACTTCAAAGACAAAATTACTTTCCTATCAACCTAATATGTAAAGTCAAATTTACTGAAGTCAGATATATGTAAATTGGGATACCTGTAATTGAAAATTAATAAATCCATAAATATAATGTAAGTTTTATCATAATTAAATTTTTAATATATAATAATTTTCAAAATAATTTCATACTTTAGAATAATATTAATTTGCTAAATTATAATAATTAAATGAAAATAATGATAAAAGATATGTAGATATTAATAATTGAAATATCCAGATATAAATAACAGCAAGTGAAATTTTATAAATTTTATAGGAATAGATGATGACTATTCAAAAACAGTGTAACCAAAGTATGCTATACATAAAATGTTTTTATATAACTCTTCCATCTGTTAACCAATATGCAAAATATTTGAACTGCTTACTCTTCTCAATACATAGCAGGTTCAGGTGTGATTATCACAATTTTACTAAAAATGTCACTTACCATTATTTACACTCAGACATCTCAATTGATGCATAATTTGTAACTACACAGTCATTAAAAGAAAAGAATAATTGTTTACATTTAATAATAGAATAAACTTCTATGACTTGAAATTTTAAGAAAATATGGAAATTTTCAAAGCTTTCTGACTAAAATAGAGAATTGTCAATAAAAATTACTGTAGCTTATTTAGAAATTAAATTAATGCTTTTGAAATACTAGATGATTAGAAAAATATTTTCTTGTTTACAGATTAAGAATTTGTGAAATAATAAATAATTCGTTTATTTAACAAAATATAATAAATTAAAATTATTTTCAGAACAATTATAACATAAATAAATTGCAGAGCTAGCTAGTGACTTTCTGCTTTGTGTAAAATCAAGAATTATCTATATATATTATAACAGATCGAAGCTAGAAATGGCATCATGATTGGCTGCAACTTGAAATGTGAATTACACCAATACAAGAAAAAAAAAAGCAAATATACAACACACTCAAAATTTACATTAAAGATACACAAGATTTGCTGTGTATCTTAATGTATTATAATTCAATTTTTAATATATAATAATTTTCAAAATATTATATATTATATGGCTATGGCTGTTTGCTGATTTTTCTCATAATCAACAAACAGCCATAGCCATATCTAATTAGCTGTATAGACTGACAGAGCATTCCTCAAAGTTTATTCCATGAGACTATAATGACATTCCACGTAAAAAAAATGATATTTTTAAATTTTTTTTTCTTCTAAAATATATATATTTATATTTATATTCAGCAGTGGATGATAAATAGAAAAGGATGATGATGATAAAATCTTTAAAAATTTTAAAATATCTTAAAACTAGCACTGTTAGCAGGATAATTTCTTTATTCATAACTCAATTTTAATGAGAGCAAAAATATTTTTGGCTTTCACCAAGCCTTTCATATATTTTAAACCAAAAATTAGGACATCAAATAACAATTCTATAACAAAATTCTTAAACCATACTTATGAACATGAATTGATGAAAGATCAATATTTAGCTATAAAAGGATTATATTGAATAAAATAAACAATAATTTTTTATGGTTATATATAATACTCAAAATCCTAAAAAGTTATCATCATCATCCTATTCTTATTTTATATTATTTATTTATTTACTTTTTATTTTCATTTTCATATGGCACCATTTCCATGCTATTTGCTGTCACTGAATCTAATTTATTATGCTGTTACCTTTCAATTTTCCTTCAAATATTTCTATATTTTCAATGATCTTGTCTTGATTTGGTTCATCTTTTTTTTAACAATTTTATGTCTTGCCATTATTGCACATTATTATTTTCAATGAAAATGCCATTTTTGGGGGTTTTTGCAGTAACATTATTTTTATGTTCCTTTATATACATATTGAAAGATTTCTCAATATGTAGCCTACATATTTTTTTGTACTACTTATTTTAATTATACAGATTTTGTAGGCACATACTTTTCTCTTTCCTTTATCTATATCTTTATCATTGCATATAATTTTGAACAATGTAATTTTTCTATCACCAGTTTTCCATTATTTCTATCCTGTTCCTTCTCATATTCATTACAGGTTTGCTTATATTTATGCTATGATATCATTTATTTTCATTTTAATTTGTTTATTATTGCATTCTACTTTTTTCATTCATATATTTTGCTATAATTTCCTGAAAGTATTCTCTGAGTACTCATTTATTTTTCTCTCTCTTACTATTCATTCTAGTTTTTGTTACTACTTTTTCTGTTACAATGTATATTTATCCTTCCAAGAACTGTCTTAAAGAGCATCATTTTATATTTCAATGCTCATTCAAGGATTTATTGATAAGCATCAGAATTTAATTCTCTTTTTTGAACACTTCAGTTAAGTACTTATTATTTTGTAATTATATTCTGACATCTAAGTATTATATTTTTCCATACTCATTCTTGCCTTTTTTTAATTTTAATTTTAGTGATGCATCAGATAATTTCCTCTATTCTTGTTATTGAAACTTTCTTCCTTTAAAGTGATAATGTCATCTACAAACTTCTATTATAATTTTACTTCTTTCTGTAAACTCTCAATGATTCCTCTTTCTTTTTTACATATTATTAATTCCACTAGTACACCAACTATAGGTTCCTGATCAGAACTTTTCTTCTTTGTAGGTAAAATTTGTTATTAAAGGTGAAAAAAGACTAGTGTTACTACATGACAAATCTCTTAAGAGTTTAGGATCTGATTTATTCTCTGGTAGATATGCAAGTAGCATCTTAAATAGCTGATTCAGTACATATGCTAAGATACGGTGATTCAAAATCATATACTCTCATTCTCTTTTGGAAGGGGATTAATCTCAAATAAAACATCAAGGAATTCTTTTGCTGATTTAATTTTCCATAATAGGCATTCCATATATTCTCCCTTCTCACTTTTCTAATAATACTGTTGAAGAAGTGTGTTTTTCCTATGGTAGAACCAGCTCTTGCTATAACTAACTAGAACAACATAAAAAGCACTATATGCAAGGCAAAAGACTTTTAATCATCTATAACGTTTTTGGACTAGATCATAGTCCATCTTCAGTACAAACGTTATCTATCCTAACAAATTCTAGAATTAGAATTATAGAATTTGTTAGGCTAGATAACGTTTGTACTGAAGATGGACTATGATCTAGTCCGAAAATGTTATAGATGATTAAAAGTCTTTTGCCTCACATATAGTGCTTTTTATGTTGTTCTAGGGTGTTTTTCCATCACTGGTCTTATCTTTAATAAGTATGCACTTTTGGAAAACTAAAAAGTTGTGAACATGTAGATGATCTTGCTATTAACTTCCTTAAAAACTTAAAAAATTTTAAGAAGCAAAAAAATTCCAAACTATTTTTTGGTTTATTTTATCTGTTGGGCTAAAGTTTTACTGTTTGTGTCTACTATAAAATCTTCTAAAAATCTTTTTCTCTAGGATGACCACTCTTTGTTTTATCATCTCTTGGTGCATGTTAGTTTGAACTAACTTTCATTCTGCACTTATCATCATTGTACCCACCCAGTGGTGTTAATTCAGTCAGTTCAAATCAATTCAGCTGAACTGGTTGTTAATTTTTTTGTTCTGAAAATCTGTAGAATAATTTGATGCAGTTCCTTATGTCAAAGAAGGCTGAGGAAAGGACATCATTTGGCAAGTGATACACAAGTGAAAGGGAAAGTTCCATCCATACTTGCAATAATTAGAAAATAATCTGGAAATTATTAAAATAAATCATTAATTGCTGTGTTTTGTAAATGTTAACATTTTTATTTGTGCTATCATCATTATTTATGTTTTTTAATTTATGTAATTTTGTTAATATTGTTCTATCTTCTATTAATTCTTAATTAAATGTAAATAAAAATATTTTGTAAATTTCTTCAAGACCCCTCTGACATCAAATTTAAACAAACTGGTTTGTTAAATAATTGGAATATCGCTACTGACTGCACTTATTGTAGTATCAAAGCAAAATTAGAAAAATTTTTTTTTAATGAAAATACACAAAATTGGTATCAATTTCATATAAAAATGTATATGAAAAAATGCACAAAATACTATACATAATGTAAATATAATTAAAACAGGCATTTTTGTAGATTTGCCTTTTTATTACATTGTTACATCGTAACTTTACCAACATTCTAAATTTTTAATAATACAAAAATTATAAAACAAACTTCTAAAATGTAAATATTAAAAAAATATACATGAAGCAGTTATCCCGGAGTAGATATGCATTTCGGCTTTATATACGCCCTCTTTAGTCTTTTTCTCAAGACAACCGCAATAATTTACATAATCTAATAATCAGAAATATAGGAAATAAAGATTAAATTAACTAAAAAAATATTAATTTACAAAAGAAAATTTTACCTTAATATCAAACATAATAATTTTAAATGTAAAACAATTCAGAAAATAAAATAAAAATATAAATCTAAAACTGCCATTTCATTACAAGTCCTATTTTTTCCATAATTTGTACATAAATCTTGGAGTAGGCAATTTAATTATTTTAATTATATTTACATATTTACATTGCCTACTCCAAGATTTATGTACAAATTATGGAAAAAATAGGACTTGTAATGAAATGGCAGTTCTAGATTTATATTTTTATTTTATTTTCTGAATTGTTTTACATTTAAAATTATTATGTTTGATATTAAGGTAAAATTTTCTTTTGTAAATTAATATTTTTTTAGTTAATTTAATCTTTATTTCCTATATTTCTGATTATTAGATTATGTAAATTATTGCGGTTGTCTTGAGAAAAAGACTAAAGAGGACGTATATAAAGCCGAAATGCATATCTACTCCGGGATAACTGCTTCATGTATATTTTTTTAATATTTACATTTTAGAAGTTTGTTTTATAATTTTTGTATTATTAAAAATTTAGAATGTTGGTAAAGTTACGATGTAACAATGTAATAAAAAGGCAAATCTACAAAAATGCCTGTTTTAATTATATTTACATTATGTATAGTATTTTGTGCATTTTTTCATATACATTTTTATATGAAATTGATACCAATTTTGTGTATTTTCATTAAAAAAAAATTTTTCTAATTTTGCTTTGATACTACAATAAGTGCAGTCAGTAGCGATATTCCAATTATTTAACAAACCAGTTTGTTTAAATTTGATGTCAGAGGGGTCTTGAAGAAATTTACAAAATATTTTTATTTACATTTAATTAAGAATTAATAGAAGATAGAACAATATTAACAAAATTACATAAATTAAAAAACATAAATAATGATGATAGCACAAATAAAAATGTTAACATTTACAAAACACAGCAATTAATGATTTATTTTAATAATTTCCAGATTATTTTCTAATTATTGCAAGTATGGATGGAACTTTCCCTTTCACTTGTGTATCACTTGCCAAATGATGTCCTTTCCTCAGCCTTCTTTGACATAAGGAACTGCATCAAATTATTCTACAGATTTTCAGAACAAAAAAATTAACAACCAGTTCAGCTGAATTGATTTGAACTGACTGAATTAACACCACTGGGTGGGTACAATGATGATAAGTGCAGAATGAAAGTTAGTTCAAACTAACATGCACCAAGAGATGATAAAACAAAGAGTGGTCATCCTAGAGAAAAAGATTTTTAGAAGATTTTATAGTAGACACAAACAGTAAAACTTTAGCCCAACAGATAAAATAAACCAAAAAATAGTTTGGAATTTTTTTGCTTCTTAAAATTTTTTAAGTTTTTAAGGAAGTTAATAGCAAGATCATCTACATGTTCACAACTTTTTAGTTTTCCAAAAGTGCATACTTATTAAAGATAAGACCAGTGATGGAAAAACACCCTAGAACAACATAAAAAGCACTATATGTGAGGCAAAAGACTTTTAATCATCTATAACGTTTTTGGACTAGATCATAGTCCATCTTCAGTACAAACGTTATCTAGCCTAACAAATTCTATAATTCTAATTCTAGAATTTGTTAGGATAGATAACGTTTGTACTGAAGATGGACTTAGAATTATAGAATTTGTTAGGCTAGATAACGTTTGTACTGAAGATGGACTATGATCTAGTCCAAAAACGTTATAGATGATTAAAAGTCTTTTGCCTCACATATAGTGCTTTTTATGTTGTTCTAGGGTGTTTTTCCATCACTGGTCTTATCTTTAATAAGTATGCACTTTTGGAAAACTAAAAAGTTGTGAACATGTAGATGATCTTGCTATTAACTTCCTTAAAAACTTAAAAAATTTTAAGAAGCAATAAATATATTTTATATATTATAAGATATAATTTAATAAATATAGCTTGATATTATTTGGTGTTGAATAGAGAGATATTAATAGCTCATAATGAGGAGAAATTTGTATAACAACAGTATTTCAAAGGATGTGCCTGCCATTTATTGAAAAAGTTAATTGCAAAATTTGTCAGTAGATGGTTCTGTGTTAATACAAATCACTTTAATAGAGATATAATTGTTCAGTCTGTCTTTCATTGTGGTCAACAATAGTTATTATTTACAGCATTTTCTACAGCAGAATGTAGCATGTCAATCAGAATGCCAGCACATAACATCTAATGCTGTCCTTCAAATCTGACAGAATTAAATATCCTTCCCAATGTACTTAATTCTTCAAAAAACCTGATAACCGAAGTCACACAGAGTCCAGTGATCAGAGTAGCCAAAATATTTTGAAAGAATGGCTGATAACAGATGATGGTGATTTTTAGCATTTTAAAAATCAAAAATTTTAAATTTTGAATTATTAAATTTAACATTTTGTAGCATCTATCGGTTTCATATTTAGCATTTTAGAGCATTCTGTAGGAAAATTTAATTTTTAGGTTAATGTAAATAATTAGACTATACAATACAGTGAAACCCCGATTTTGAAACTTTTCGGGGACCGGCCCGAAAAGTCGAACGAGCCGGGAAAACGCACGAAACGGGAAACTCTGATGACGTCATAAAATAAAAAAAGTTCGTTGAAATGTTACAAAAAATACTGTACATTATTAAATACTGTAATAGAATGCAAAAATAATATTAATTGTTTAAACTTTACGTCAGATAAATAATAGTGCACGTTATATATCGAGAAGCACGGAGTATTTTTAAATAGCGAATAATTTTGGGTGAATACAGTAATTTAAAAATTAAAAGTACGCTATACTTAATAAATCGATCATCATTAACTTAAATTTCATACAACTTGACAATATTTATACGAGAATAAATATTTATTTAATGTAAATAACGTAGTAAAAAACTTACAATGTACTGTAAAAACTTTTATGATTCTAACTTTATTTACATACGCTATCTACATTTTCGAAAAAAAATTTGTTATTTTTCCTTGTTTTACTTTTTCTTTGTGTAATTTAAATAAGTCAGCTTCAATTATAGACAAATAATTTAAATTTTTTTCTTCATTCTCAAAGGCCTGTAAATATTTTCTCACTGTTCTTAGCCCAGTTAAAGCTGAAATGAAGGTAGGTATTTCTGTGTCTTCGTCACTTTCTTCAATTTCTTCTTCAGATTTACGATCTTCATTAATAAGGTCATCAATTGTTTGAGTTTCTGAAGTCAGAACATCTGAATCGCAACCCACGAAATTATCGAAGTCAAAATCATAATTCTCAGTTTCAACATCTATTTCGTCACCTATATCAATCATAGGTGGTTCAACCGTAGAAGTAGCGATTCCACACTTTTTGTTCCTTTAAAAGTTTTCAGTTAGTCACTCAAGTTTTGTTCCTTTAAAATTTTCTGCTTCCTCCAATATTGATGTTTTTTCTGCCAATGAATAAAAATTTCTTTTCTTAAAACTCATTTTTTACCAATAAGTAAGTCAGTCGTACACGTAAGAGAGAACAACTCAAATGAATGTACTGAACCGTTGATTGCTAAAATTTGCTTGTGGATTAGTCCAAACAGGAAAGGGAGAGTCAGAATAAATGTTAAACAGATGCGTGGGAATACTGTAAGTTGCGGTTTCACATCGTATAGTACAGTTTAGTAAGAATACTGTTCTTTCAATCATTCACAAAACCGAATTTCTTTTTTTACAACATCGAAACTAACCAGGTGGCATTCATAATTACAGTATACATTTTTAATTTTCTTATTTTAATGGATGATGAAATTTTAAATACGATTGTCGTTCCCTCGTTCCTACTTTATTTAGGCTATCTCCGAAATTACAAGTTAAGTTTTCTCATATTGCTGTCAAAAGTAAATTTACAGTTCTATTTCGAATACTGTTTATAAATAATTAATTTTTAACTACAAAACAAAAGTGAAAAACCAAAAATGGAATGACATTTCCGTAAAATTTTTGGATGTAGGAAGCGGGAAAAGTTATATAATTAAAACGTAGGAAGAGGGAAAGTTTTACATTGCAAGTATAGGAAAATGTTCGGACTTCCGAAAATAGACGTTTAAAGTGGGAAAGTCGTACGATACGGGAACGCACGAGCGGGGTTTCACTGTATATTAAGTAATCTAAATCCCAAAAATATAAAAAAGTTAAAATTATTGAATTTTTTGCTATTTTATTAACTAATGTAAAATGAAATTTATGCTTCAGTTATCTTAAATTTAAAAGATTTAATCAATGAAACAAGGAATATATGTTTCAGTCATCATTGACAAGTAGATCTACAATAAAATTACAAAAATAAAACTGTAAATATAAAATGAGATCTTTCATCCCAATAAGATTAAATTTGTCATTCAAAATAATTTCATTTAAAAGAATGGTGAAGTCATTCAACAATTTACAAATCCTATAAAATGAACTATAGAATAAAATTTGTACATTATCATCCTTCATTCTGGTTTTCCTCTCTATTGCAATTAAATTATATTTACCTAAAAATCTTTTTGTATCTACACTATTAGTTGAAATTAGATGCTAAAATGCATCTAATTTTAGTTTCAACAAGTCTGTTTCAACAGTCTAGAGATTTTATCTTTATTGCCAACAAGGTCTGTAAAGAATCTACTGTACTTTCTTATTCTGCTGAATAATAACCATGTGACAATGAAAATATTTATATCCTTTTATAAAATTATCTAAGATCACATGTAAAAAAATGGAATCTTATTTTTATTTAATGACAGACTAGGCATCAATACTCTATCTGGCCAGCAACTGTTGGGAAAAGTGCAGAGTGCATTAATCTTTTAAAAAATTCTCATTTTTTAAATGAGAAAATTTTAAATTTCTATCCTGTGACTGGAAAGTTAATTTTGTTATTTTTTGCTTGCATTCTTCAAATTTTTTTCATATTTTTATTTTGACTTTTCATTCTTGCAGGATTCTAACATATCAAAAGTGTCTGTAGGGAATCAAAGACTAGCAAATCTTGAGTTAAGTACTCATAGATAGCATTTCATTTCAGAGCATATGTCCAAAGTAATAAGACAAAGCCATCAGCTAAGTGATCAACTTGCTAATTTTCAATGAAATTTACACATTAGAATTTCTGAATCACTGACATTTTTTATAATATTCTATTTGCTGATGTATTGGCATTTTTTAATGTCTTAAATAATTTTATTTGAGGAGAACATATAGTTAAACTCATTTAGAATGAGCATAGAAACAAGATCACAGCTATAATAGGTAAATATTAATTCCAAGTTTGATTTAAGTACATTTACATATAAAAATTTCATGTTTATAATTGGCAATTTCTTAAATATAACAAACAAAATAAGTTTCTATTTAAAGAAACAAGCAATTACATAATTTTTGTCTTAACTGATTATAAAAATGTGTGAAAATATAGAAAATATATGAAACTTAATATTAAATATCTCATCTAAGATAAATCAAAGAATTTTAACTATATCAGATTCATTTCTTTATTATATATTAAATTCTTGCTTATCAAAATTAGAATCAAATTAAATTAAAAATCCAATTTTGTAATATGATTTCCATTCTGTATACAATTATCAGTTAGTATTATGGTATTCTCTTTTTATTGTAGTATTAAACAAAACATAAATTATGCCATACACAATCTTTACAATATTCCGGCTAGAATATCAAATTTTATAAATTATTTACATATCTAAATTTTGTGAACTTGAGAGGAAAATTAATAAGTATAGAGAGATTTTAGCAGTTGAATAAGATCTTGAGAAGAAAATTGCATACTTATATATTTTTTCTCTCAAGATTTAAAAAAGAAAGAGGTTAAGGAAAAATTCGCATAATATTCTTATTTGATTTTTATTAAGCTAAATATAATTGCTTGCAACTGCAGCAAAAATTTTAGAAAAAATTTCTTCTTTTTTTGAGTCTTCATTTAAGCATTATTCAAAAATCGAATTAAAAAATATAAAAGTAAAATCAACAGGCAAAGAAAGTTTCATCCCAATGTGACAGAAAGGCAGCCAGTCAATACTGATTGTCCTAAGTTCTGGTCAGAAGGATTGCAAAGTTGGATGGCAAATGATCTGATGACTCTGACTCCACCTTTTAAAAAATATCTGACTCTGATTCCAACTCTCTAAAGTTTGTAAGATCCGACTCGACTCCACCCAAAAACATCTGACTCCCGGACTCCCAACTCCAACTCTGCAACCCTGCTGGTCAGTGTTCTAACTCTGCATCCATTATTATATTCTATATTTTATGGATAGTATAAACTATATTAAAAACCAGCAAAAAATAACATTATACATTATATAAACAATAAAAATTTTATGCTGCATATAGATTTGTATCATCCTGGACACACAATACACAAACAATATTTTTTTGTATAATAATTTGTTTACAAAATGCACACAAAAAACAAAGCTCTAAACAGGATAAATACTTTATTACCAGAAACGCTTTCGACCTTACCAGTAGGTCAGCTTCAGCTGTAATGAATATATAGAACGGAGAGAAGCCAACTATTCATTACAGCTGAAGCTGACCTACTGGTAAGGTCGAAAGCGTTTCTGGTAATAAAGTATTTATCCTGTTTAGAGCTTTGTTTTTTGTGTGCATTTTGTAAACAAATTATTATACAAAAAAATATTGTTTGTGTATTGTGTGTCCAGGATGATACAAAACAATATTTTTTTGTATAATAATTTGTTTACAAAATGCACACAAAAAACAAAGCTCTAGTTTAATTTAAAACAGAAATATAAGAATTTTTATAGATATTAAATCATAGTTTAATTAATTAAAATTATACTTTATAATATTAAACATAAAAACTGAAAAGACTTTGCCTACATTCTTGCTTTCTGCTTTGTTTTAAAAATGTATTAGAACCATAAACAATACAGCAGAATTCCGGTATCAAACATCCAAATATAAACTGACTTTTATTTTTGAATTCAAATATAAGCCAATTTCTATTTTTTTATTATTGTTTTTCTTATATTTGAGCTAAAATGATATTTTTATAAATATTGAAATTTTTCAAAATCTTCCCTGTTCACATTGCAGTGTCAAAATTACAATTAAAAAAAAAGAGAGAGAGAGAGAGAGAGAGAGAGAAAGAATTAAGTGAAATAAATACCATATTAATATCTAAAAAGACATGCAAATTAATTCATATATATCTGAACATTGTTAGATTCTTAAGTATAATGAATAAAAGTTATAATAAGAAATTCTTCTCAGACATGTGACACTCATTAAATCAAATTTTATATCCAAACTTCTAGAAGAATTAACAAAACTGATTACTGATCACTACAACATGTGCAAAATGAAAATGGAAATTTCTAAAAAAAAAAAAAAAAAAAAAAAAAAAAAAAAAAAAAAAAAAAAAAAAAAAAAAAAAAAAAAAAAAAAAAAAAAAAGGAAACATTTCAATTTAACTGGGAGAAACAGTTGTGGGACTGGTGAATGTACTTGCACAGGGCTTGATCTTAGATTTCAGTCTAGGCCTTCATGAATAAATCGTGATAGGGAATATTCTTATCTATTATCATTACTTTCGAACTCGCGAGAATCAAAACTTTTGTTAACAAGAATTTCGATACCCAGCTACCAAAGATTTACAAAATTGGTAGTCTTAACTCTGATGATTTGATGCTCATTAATTGACAAACATATGCATTCAAGAGTTTTCACTTGTACTGAATTCAACCAATAGTAGAGAGTTAGTTTGAAGTCATTGATTGAGTACATATTCCAATGATGACGTGTTCACTGTTGATCATGGTTTTGATCTATCAACTTTAAGAGACATGATTCCAACATTTGAAGCTATTGCTTTAATGTTTCAACATTTCTTCAATCCCAAAAAAATAAATAATGCAGATATTTATTTTATAAATTAAATATTTTCAATAACAATTTATTAAAATTTATTTAGATTATTGTTTTTATTGTAATTTTGATTTATTGCAACTTTTGCAAAACGAAGATTGATTATATAACTAAGAATAATATTATATTATTTTACAATTTTCATTATGTTTTAACCCGTTCACTGTCTTTGCCGTGAATAGACGTCATGCACAAACAACAACTACGTGCCAACTGCAGGTTTTTGCCGTGATTACACGTCAAGATTGTGGAACATTTTTAATAAATTAATTTCTGCTTATCTATAAATGATTTTTGAAATTTGATTTATGCATATTTTATACTCTTATTATTACTTTCGAATATCGATTGATAAAAATTTTTTGCTTGTTTTTTTTGTTTATTTATTTTTTCCTTCTTATTTGGTGTATTGAAAATGTTTTAATCAACATAATTTCAGTCTAAATTCTTATAAAATGATTTATTTTATAAAATAGTTTTTAGTTGCCATTGTTTTTGTCGAAAAGTACTTTTTACGTGATCTATAGACATCACGTCATGTAGAAAAAATTCTGCGCCCCATGCCATATATAGGCGTCAGGGATGTGGAACTTTTTATAAATTAATTTTTGCTTATCTATAAATAATATTTAAAATTTAATTTCTTCGTATTTTAGAGTGTTATTATTACTATCGAATAGCGATTGATAAGATTTTTTGCTTGTGTTTCATTTATTTATTTTTCCTTCTTATTTGTTATATTGAAAGTATTCTGAACCTACATAAATTCAATCTAAATTCTTGTAAAATGTTTTATTTTATTCAAAAAGTATTTATTTTCTTTGAATCGTCCTCCTTTTATTGCCAAGTTATAAAATCCATGTGTTTCCTAAGCTGTATATACACATCATGCTGAACTTTGACAAGAATGCACGTCAAAGACTGTATATATTCGTCAAAATTATGAAACTTATAAATTACTTTCTGCTTATCTATAAATGCTTTTTGAAAATTAATTTCTTCATATTTTAGACTCTTATTATTACTATCGAATGCCAATTCATAAATAAAGAAGCACGTAAATTATTCTTATTTTTTTCATTCTTACTTAGTATATTGAAAGTATTCTGAACTTACATAAATTCAATCTAAATTCTTATAAAATGTTTTATTTTATTCTAAAAATATTTGTTTTTGTTGGATTGTCCTGTTTTTAGTGTCAAGTTGTAAAATCCATATGTGTACACTAATTGATTTTACAGCACCATCCTCCCCTACTTCCTGTTTCTTCCTCACCCTCTCCTTTCTTTTTTTTATAAATTGGACTATCCCAATATTCTAACTTATTGCTTTCCTATATTATTTCTTTGTCTTAGAGAACTCACTTTGAACTGATCTTCAGTTTGGTAAGGTCGCATATTTTTCTGCTCCGTTTTCTTTGTTCGAAACAATCCGATTTCCAAATACATTCCTGATTTCAATTCAATTTTTACAATTTTTTTTATAAACCATAAATAAATTTTATGTATTTATAATATATTCCTGTTCAAATTTATTAATAGGAAATTCGATAAAACATTTAAAAAAAA
>AYEL01062060.1:0-26867 GCA_000484575.1 Olivierus martensii
TTCCCCTTTCTTTCGAGAGATCCAAAGTCATTATCCTCAATGGTCACTATGCAGTCGTCGGCAAAACAGACAATATTACATCCCTGCGGCAATTTAATGTCAAAAATAGTATTCATGAGTATGTTCCAGAAGCCTGGTCCACAGGCTGATCCCTGTGGGCAACCCATAGAGATGTTGCGTGTGTGTGCAATGTTATTGTATAATAATGTAACCTGTCTTTTCGAGAAGTAATCAGTAGCCAATGCATATAAATTACGTGGACACCCATGTCTACGCAAATTGTATAAGATTTTAGGAACCCATGCCCTGTCAAATGCTGAACTAATATCCAATGAAATCAACAAACAATTACTTTTTTTTGAAAGCGCATTTTGTGCTCGCTGTTTAACATAAAGGATGGCGTCAATAGTACTACATTGCGGAGTAAACCCATATTGGTGAATGTTCAACTTACGACCTCTATGGAGGAAGTGATTAATTCTATTTATTAGAGCCTTTTCTAAGACCTTCCCAAATAAGGGCAACAAACTAATTGGCCGATAACAATTGGGTTTATCCATAGTCCGCTTACCAGGCTTAGGTATTTAAAGATCACATTTCAAATTTTAAATTCATAATTAAATATTTTTATAAAATATGATATAATTACTGGATAATATTTTTTTAATTTTGGTTATTTGAAGATTTTTTTTCACATACCAATAAATGTAAGAGATATACATAACTAGTCCTCTACTTAAATGACTTACAATTACTCATATGTATGACCATGATACAATATGTAAGTTATTTGAATGGTCAATGCAATTTATACATATATGAATCTGTGTGTAATAATTTGAATATGAATGGCATTATTCATTTTGTGTCTGGTTCCTTAATTTTGTGTTCATTAAGTTTATTACTATGCTATACTGTTCTAAATTTAATAATATTAGATAACTGATAAAAATAGTTTGATTTATGATTATATTTGCTTAAAACATGGATGGTTGAATCTGAATCCCTTTATAAATCAAGAACTATCTGTATATTAAAAATATTTCACTTACAAATTGTGATATATTGTTTATGACCACAATATATGGATAAGCAGCATTAGGAACAAACTTTCCTTCTCCATAAACACCTGACAGTTCACAAATCCTATGTTGAAATAAATTTATATTTGAGTTACTAAATCCATGTATCTTAAAATATAAATGATGTTACAATTAAAATGAATTATTTTGAATAATATATAAATTATATAATTAATTCTTATTAATTGTATTAAAAATGTAATATAATTCTTTCAATACTTACAATGATGTAATTGTAGTTAATGGACGCATGACTGTGTACTGCAAAATGCCATGTTTGCATCCTTGAATGAAATCCCTAAATATTTAAAATAGAAATTCATATTTGAAAAGTATATACAAAACATGAAAATCAGCACTCAGGCAGGGATGAGAATAAACACATTACACAGTATTTAGATGTGTGTATTGTGTTTATTCTCATCCCTGCCTGAGTGCTGATTTTTATGTTGTAACTTGTATAGGCAGTGTATTAATTTTTTTTTATTCACATATATAATAACTCTCATATAAATTTCACATATGTAATATCTCTCATATATAAATTTCACATATATTGGTATCTTTCTTATAAATTTTTAGTCAATAATTATCAAAATATCAGATCTACATTAGATCTTTATGGATGATAAATTCAGTAATTTTTTATAGATACATAAGAGTATTTTTGATTTATGATTTTTTAATTAAATATATTAAATATTAATTACATCATATTTTATAAATTTTTAACATTTAATAATAATTAACCTTTAAATATTTTATACAATATATATGCTTTCTACAATTATATTTCTAAATAAATTATATTTTTATATATGTAAAAAATTAAATTAATGATCTGCTAAATGGCTGCTCCTTGAGTCATTTGAATAATGTGGTCTTTACTTTATCAGAAAAAACACAGATAAGAATTCTCACATCATTTGTGTTTTGCTGAGGCAATGGTTAACTAAAAGGCTGCTCCTTGAGTCATTTGAATAATGTGGTCTTTACTTCATCAGAAAAAACACAGATAAGAATTCTCACATCATTTGTGTTTTGCTGAGGCAATGGTTATGTCTCAAATCAAATCTATTTGAGAATTATAGAATTTAATGTTTGCCTATCAAATCTTAAATTATGATAAATTATGACTTTTATTGTCTTTTTTCATTATATATACTGAGCCAATTCAGATGCATCTATCATGTCAAGAATCGCTCACTACGAAAATTTATTTTATATTTTTAATTCTAACGATATCAGGAATCGCTTGCTATGAAAATTTATTTTATATTTTTAATTCTACCGATATTTATTTATCTACGAAAATTTATTTTATATTTTTAATTCTAACGATATTTATTTATTATTGCATCCAAGAAACAAAAAAACGATTAGACACACAAGATTATTCGGATTTTCATTCTGGTGTAATTAAATTTGAAAATAAAAAGATTATTGGATTTTAATTTGTGTGTTTAAATTTGAAATTAAATCACTGAAAATTTACATCAAAAGATGTGCGAGAAACAGAAATTCGTTATTGCTACAGGGACAGCGTAGAAACGCAGACGTGCCGCAATTCGAATATTTTAAAAAATGTTCGAATTAAAAATATAAAATAAATTTTCGTAGTGAGTGATTCCTGACGTGATAGATGCATCCGAATTGGCTTGATGCAAAAAATTCAGTGTGTTTGGTTTCAAGAAAAACTCACGGTATATATATATAAAGACAATAAAAGTTAATAATGAAAAAAATACATTTAATTATTTACCTTCCTCCAGGACATGGTTTAAGACAACAACAAGGAAACAGGTGTTTAACTGCAGGTTTTTCTTCTACTGTAATATCCAATTCCATTTCATATCGCAAAAAATTCAATAAGAATACCATAAAGTTGTATATGACATAAGCTTCATAACATTCTCTGCATGTGTCTAAATATATTCCTATTTTTGGTGATGTGAGGACAAGCCACTATTGAAAACAAATTACTATTTTATAAAATTATTAAAATAAATTATAGTAAATCCCCGACTTACATGATTAATTCATCCCAAAACTTCCTGTGTAATATAAATACCATTGATGTCCAAGAAAGTTTAAATTCAATACATACAAATGAGCACATTAGTAAATGGAATAGTAAATGAAATTTATGAGTATTCTTTAAGCATAGATAAGAAATTTAAGTCCATAAGTGATATTTGCAAAAAGTAAATTGTTTAATGACTTTTTTATATATATTTTATGAAAATTCAACAAAAATTAAAGACTTGTGCATTCTCATATTTCTGAAACTACAGAAACTGAAACCATATAAATAGAGGATTTACTATATAATCATATTTTTAAACCATATATTATCTAATGTTTAATACTTACAGCATTCAATGCATAAATTGGAACCATCCAAAGTATCCTAATGTATAAAAAGCCTTGTTTATTTATAAGCAGTACAATTTATGTTTATAAATAATACAATATTCACTTTTTCAATATAATTAAATTAATACAAAAACTAACTGAAATTTTAATATGATGCTCAATATCTAAATAATAATATTATGAATAATACTAAGCAAATGATCATAAGATTAAATCAAGTTTATTATATTTTGACAAGCAATAATTATTCTACTATCAAAAATAAAATCTAGATTAAAACTTTAAAACAATACTAAAAATATTGTTTAATCTTATAAACTTATTTTCAAACAAACTTATTAGTTATCAAGCAATAACCATACAACAGCCAAATAACCCTAGCATTACAAATGTTTGTCTAAATTTCTGTTATATATAAGCTATCTGAAAAGAAAATTGGTCTGGTATTTTGGTAGTCCAGATGGTAGGATGTTAAGGGGTTACTTTAAAAATCTCCAGTTCAATTCTAGGTCAAGATAAATTTTATTTTCAGATAAGTATTAAAATTTCTAGTTAATTATTAATCAATAGATTATTTGACATTAAATTAAATTTAACCAATATTTAAAATTTAGCCAATCATTAATTTGCAGTTATTTCTAAATTAATTTGTAATGCTAGTGTTATTTGGCCGAGTTTTGATTTTTGTTGCTCATTCTCAAAAACTATCTGTATTTTGTATAATGATCATCACTTTTGATCAATAATAAGAATTGTCAAAATCTTGCATTTTGATACTTTATAACCTAAACAGATAATAAAAATTATCAGTTTAGGTTAGTAAACAGTTAAAAAATAAATGGTTAACAAATTAATAATAACAATTTAATTTTGGATGCAAATTATTAGTTGTATATTTTATTATATACACTGCATTTTAAATAAACAACAAAAAATTTATTTTTTTTGAATATATAACAAAAACAATAAATGAAGAAATTGATGATATATATATATAAAATATGAATTAAAAAATATTTCTCAAGAATAAGTGTAAAGTATTACCTGATGATATATTTTTGCATATAAGGTTTTGTATAATGAACCAAATGCTGTGTTATTTCCCAAAATGTAATTGGAAGGGCCATCAAAACAAAAATTCCACCAATAAACCATGCCTGGTCTTGAGGAGTCACACCATTTTGCTTAAGTCTCCAAATGCATAAAGGAATCACCACCAAAATTACAACTCCATAAATCATCATTACAACAGGCCGAATCCACATTCGCCATCGTCTTGTGCACCATTCTAACATTTTTAATGAATTTAATTAAATATCAGCTTCTTTATTTGATGACTTTAAATTTTACCTGCTAAGATAAATAAATTGTTTAAAAATTTACATTATATAATAATAATAATAATAATAATAATAATAAAACATCCTGGTGTAAAAAGGAACTCCATGGCAAACATCCGCATGACTTACAGAAACACTTCATTGATGCCTAAGCATCAAACAGCTGGTTAGTCAGGGGGGATCTATTTACTGAAACAGAAGGGTTTATAATAGCTATACAAGACCAGGTATAAACATGAAAAACTATAGAAAATTCATACTGAAAGACAGCACATTAACAAACGACACATGTAGGAAATATCACATAGCACCCGAAACAATTCAACACATTACGTCTGGTTGCAAGCTACTTGCACAAACAGATTACTTGCACAGACACAACCAAGTAGCAAACATAATACACCAAAAGCCTGCAACCAAACACATATTAATAAACACACTCACTTCACACCTGCAGTTTGAATGCTACTACCAAGTACCAGAATTTGCCTTAAATCTTCATATTACTGCTCTTTGCTGCTTCAATAATGTTTGGCAATGTACACAAATACACTCTGTCTGATTTTTATTATTCTTATTGCTTGAATAGCCCCATCGGCGCTGATTTTTATTCTTCTTACTATTTTATTCTTGGCAGTACATGTGGCGGTATCTTTTTTTTATGATATCTCATAATCCGTAAGTGATATTAAAAAACTTTAAAAAAAAAAGTTTTGTTTTTCACAGTTCTATCCAATTATGCCAAAATCGGCATATAGTTTCCATTGGAGATTTCATCGTTGATCCCTTGCCTCTCTACTTCCGATGGGCCCACAAAATTTTTATCATGCCCATCCAATTATAGTTGACTCCTTGTGTCCCTACTTCCGATGGGCCCACAAAATTTTTATATCTGACCCCTTGTGCCCCTACTTCTGATGGGCCTACAAAATTTTTATCATGCCCATTCGATTCTTCAGATATACCCACAAAATTTTTATCATGCCCATTCGATTCTTCAGATATACTTTGGTCATCAGAATTTTTTTCCCTACTTCCTATCTCAGCGCATTTCCGAGAAAAAAGGGTGGTACGGGTGCTTGAAAGCATCCTTTATATGTTTTGGTAAAAATGATTAACTGGTGTAACTACTCATAAAAACCATACACTGCCAAAATTTATAATACAAAAGATAAAACAGCTCATAACTATAGCAAAGAGAAATTACAAATGTTTCTCTTGTTACAAACATAATGCATTTTCAAGATTTAAGAATAAATTTTGAAAATTATTCATAAGCATATATAATCTGTATATTTAGAGATCAACCAATAAGAAGAGAGTACATATGAAATAGTGTTGTCAATGATGAAATGTCTAATATGTTTTGTTTTCTTGGTATGAATTGTTTTGGTTTATGATTGAGAATAATTCATGTTTAAAACATGGAAAATCAATTCATTATCAAGGAAGAGGATTATTTATAATGCTCATTAATATTTTAAAATATTATTTTAAATTAATATTAAATGAAATAAGCCTTTAATTAAAAATAAATTAATCAATTATCAGATTTTAATAAATAATTACTTTTATTAAATTATAAACATTTAAAAAATATAGTCTGACCAGAATAGAATGATTGCTTAATGCATAAAAATATCATGTGATGAGAGATGCTGTATTATAAGAATTAAATGAAAACTAAAGTAGGGAATCAAAAGTCTGTTAGTTTATATGATTATGAAAATTTGCTGTATTGTATTTCTGAATAAATTAAAATTTTTTCTAAACAGTTTCTATGATGGCTCTGAATTCAATGAGTTTCCTTGCTTCAATAAATAATTAACACCTATTAATTCTGTTGTGCATACTAACTGACAAGTCATTCTGTTTTGTTTGAATTTTCCATTAATTGCTAGTAAACATAATTAAAATAGGATGAATTAAGCAATATTTCCATTATCATTGTTATTGGTTTAAAGACTATGATATCGTATGTGACAATTTTTCTAGGAAAAACTCTAAGTATGCAGACTATATTTCTAAATATCCAGGGTAGAAAAAAATATGAATTTGAATTAAAGGAAAAATTAAGGAGTGAAAAATAATAACTGATAATACAGTAGAGTCTCCCTAATCCGACACACATGGTTATGAAGCTTGTTGGATTGCAGAGATTAGTTGGATAAGTGGATGTTCAGTGAAAAAAATGAAATTATACAAACGAATATGCTCCATTTATTAAGACTTTCCTGTCACTGCTTTTGCTGTTCAAATCTTTCACAAACTCCTCAATTTTATCTCAATTTTTTTTAATGTCATAAATGGTGGTTCGCCTAATACCATAAAATGAAGTCAAATCACTAAACTTTTCTCCCAAATCAAGTTTCTTAATTATTTCTGCCTGCAGCCTGATGGCTGAGTGGTAATGGTGTCAGTGTGCCACACAGGAGGATCTGGGTTCGCATCCCAGGTCTGGTATCTCCTGAAAAGTTTTTTCGGAGTGCTGGACTCAATTGGTAATCCCCGTTCTTCACCATCCAATACCCCTGCATGGATGTTGGTGCAGCCCGTGGTTGGAACTGGCCCTGCCCCTTAGTAATCTCCCTGATTGGAAAGGGGCTCCTCAATTTTATCTCAATTTTTTTTAATGTCATAAATGGTGGTTCGCCTAATACCATAAAATGAAGTCAAATCACTAAACTTTTCTCCCAAATCAAGTTTCTTAATTATTTCTGCCTGCAGCCTGATGGCTGAGTGGTAATGGTGTCAGTGTGCCACACAGGAGGATCTGGGTTCGCATCCCAGGTCTGGTATCTCCTGAAAAGTTTTTTCGGAGTGCTGGACTCAATTGGTAATCCCCGTTCTTCACCATCCAATACCCCTGCATGGATGTTGGTGCAGCCTGTGGTTGGAACCGGCCCTGCCCCTTAGTAATCTCCCTGATTGGAAAGGGGTGTAAAATATGCAAAAAAAAAAAAATTATTTCTGCCTTTTTGACCACAGTCAATGTCTTATGTTTTCATTTTTCACTTTTTCTGATTTGTGACATTATGTAAAAATAAACAACAAACAGTGATACAGTAAAAATACTATAAAGTAAACAGTGTACTGAACTTAAAAATTAATCCGAATAAAACACTTGCGCAATGAATGAATAGCAACTGACAATTTTTTTATGTTAGTTTCTCTCTCTCGCATATTGAAAAGTTGTGACATGAAAATTTCATGTGGGGAACATGACTGTTCGCAGAGTATCGGACTGGCAAAGTGTCAGACTACAGAGATTCAACTGTATTGTAAACATAAAGAATAACATTAAAAATAGCATTAAAGCTGCAAAACTACCACAGATATTCAAGACAAGCACAAACAAAATGGTTTAATAATTATGAAAACTCACAATTGAGAGGGAAAAAGGAACTGAACAAATAGTTACAAGGCCAATCAATATCAAAGTTATCAAAAATTTAAAAAGAGCAGCAAGGAATCAAATAAAAGCAGATAGATAGAAGGACTATTTTGAACAGTTGCTAAACTTCAAGACCTCCTCAGTAACGTTTTAAAAGTTTTTACTTATGAGCAGGAAATCCCAAAACTTCAAGGCATTATCCTAAAAGACCAAACTTTGATTCCAGACAGAACAAATTTCGTTTTCAGATAAGTATTAAAATTTATAGTTTATCAGGCAATAGATGGAGTCACATTGACTAAATTTAATTTAATCATTAATTTCAGTTATTTCTAAATTAATATGTAATGCTAGGGTTCTTTGATTGATAATTGGTTATTATTTTATAAAAAATGTATTAACCAAATCAAAAATAAAGCACCAGTTGTATAATTTCATCCCACTTCTTATTATGAGTAAATAAATTCAGCACAATTTTAAAAGTGGAAAATACAGTATATTTTAGTAAACTTGTAGATCTTTCAACTTTATTAAGCCATCTTCAGCAAATCATACATTATGTATGATTTGCTGAAGATGGCTTAATAAAGCTGAAAGATCTACAAGTTTACTAAGTAAGTCAAACATTATTAGACAGTATAAAAAAAAACATTACAAAACTATTTTTGATACAATATTGTTTTTTGCGCAAAAATACTTGACAATACATTTCTTTTGAACCGCCATCTCGTGGTCAATTTGATAAATTTAGCACTAAAAGAAAACACAATTTTTTACACTTAAAGGATGTCGACGAAACTTGGCAGGTAGATGTGGACTTTAATACTGAACCCAGCCTGCACCAGGTTCAAATGTAATTATAGGTGAACTCATCAAATTTAATGATAACAAAGTAGCACTAATAATTCATAAACTATTAAAACTGATTTGGGAAAAAGAAGAAAAACAACAAATTGATATGATTCTAATTACTCCAATTTATAAAAAAAGGAAACAAAGATTATGATGAAAATTGCAGAAACACTTTTCTCTTCTTTATACCTATTATAAAATTTTATCTAATATAGTGTTAAAAAGAATCAGACCTTTTGCTGAAGAAAACTTAAGAAACTATCAATCAGGATTTTAAGTCAATAGATCTATAATAGATCAGATCTTTACTGATCTGATCTATTATAGAATTTTTATAAAAAAATGGGAATATAATAAATCAGTTAACAATTTATTTATTGATTTCAAAATAGGCACAGGATAGCATTCATAAAGAAAATCTATAAATACAGCGGTATCTTGGTTAAAGACGGCCTTAGATAACGACGGCTTTGGTTAACGACAAGTTTTTGAAAAAAAAAAATGTCTTAGTTAATGACTCCTGATTATGTGAACTTCCGACAAAATACAGCTCTGTAAAACAGTTCGAACAAAATAGAGCTCTGTAAAACAACTCGTCATCGCATCACGTGATTAAATTAGCTCAGTCAATGTTATTTTTTTTAACAATCAATTCAAATCTGACAATATCATTATTAAATAATAAATATATATTTAACTAAATGATAATTAAGATATAATAATGAAAACAAATTATTTAATTAATTAAAAATAGACATGCAACAGTTCACTGGTTTTTAGTTTCTTAAAGATGATTTCTAAACGATTATTATTTTAAATTCTGCGAACAAAGTCTAATTAAATTGTTTATTTGTGTTATATATTACTTGACACCTGCAAGTGGTGTGACGTCGCAGTTTTGGATTCCATTAGAAGAAGAAAAAAATCTATCCGGGATCCTACAGTTTATATAGACAATAAATCGCCGAGTGCGTGTCACTGTTCGTTCGCCATCAAAAGGCAAAATCAAATCTCATCGTATAGAGTTGAATCTATAAACTGCTTATCAGTAGTTATGGGTTTGTTTGTTAAAAAACTCCGAAGTGAGTCCAATTATCCTTGTCACTGTTTGTTTGCCATCAAAAGGCAAAATCAAATCTCATCTGTATAATAATCGTTGCCCATTAAAAGGCAAAATCAAATCTTATCTATATAATAATCGTTGAATCCTATGCTGCTAATCAGTATTTACGGGTTCGTTTAGATCGGAAGAGCGGTTCAGCAGGAATGCCGAGGTGTTTATGGGTTCGTTTGTCAAAAAACTCCAAAGTGAACCCAATTATCCTTCTGGGGGCTTGTTTGTCAAAAAACTTCGAAGTGAGCCAAATTATCCTTCTGGTATTCATTTGTCAAAAACTCCGAAGTGAGCCCAATTGTCTTTTTGGTGAAGATTGATAATTTCCAAAGTGAGCCCAATTGTCCTTCTGGTGACCCATTAAAAGGCAAAATCAAATCTTATCTATATAATAATCGTTGAATCCTATGCTGCTAATCAGTATTTACGGGTTCGTTTAGATCGGAAGAGCGGTTCAGCAGGAATGCCGAGGTGTTTATGGGTTCGTTTGTCAAAAAACTCCAAAGTGAACCCAATTATCCTTCTGGGGGCTTGTTTGTCAAAAAACTTCGAAGTGAGCCAAATTATCCTTCTGGTAGTTCGTTTTGTAGCAAATATAATAAATGAATGCTATTTTCCATATTTTTAGGACATTTTTATCATGAGTTTTATCTGCATTTTTAATATTTACTATGGTTGTGGGAAAGAGCCGGAATGAATTAATCAATTTTCAATTAAATACTATGGGGAATCGTGCTTTGGATAATGATGGTTCCGCTGGAACGGATTACCGTCGTTAACCAAGGTACCACTGTATACTTAAAGAACTTAAAATTAATAAATCTATCAATAATTAAAATTTGTACCAAAGAAAACATAGCTATGATACTTGTAAATAGAATCAGATCCAATGTACTTAACATAAGTACAGATTTATGGAAAAGGATGCACTCATGTAGATCTTGTTTAATCTAGCATTCAAAACCCTTATCATATTAAAGTTGTAGACATTCTGCAACTAATCCAAGTAAAGAAACTGCATAGTGTTTGGTTTTTCTTCTTTACCCTTATCATATTGAATAAAAATTGAAATTTATAAAATTATTGTTATATTCATGTATTGATCTGAAATATGGAATATCACAGAACAAAACAGTTCAAAGCCAATTTAAACATGTGAAAATAACATCTTTAGGAAGATCTTTTTGGCTCATAAAAGATAACTCTACTAGTGAATGGAGAAGATATAATAGAGAAAAGTATATAAAAGTTCATCAATAATTGATGAAATCAGAGCATGCAGATCAACACTGCTGATAGTTTATGTTCAGAAAATGGAAGAGGGAAAGTTGAAGCACATTTCTCATAAGAAAGACTGTGATAAAAGATTAAGGGGATGGCCTAGAAGAAGATGGAAAGAGAATATTTATAGACAAGATGGAAAATCAACCTGGACAAGATAGGAATTATGGACTGGACTGAGAAAGTCAAAAACAAATGGAAATAGAAGAAAGTGCTTTCAGCAAAGAATTTTGTACTTTCAAAAAACTGAAGTGTTAATTCATAAATTTAAAAGTTTGTAATTTGAAAATCATGGGCTGTGTGGAAAACTAACATGCTAAATTTAGTTGTAGTGATGACAATGAGAACTATAACCAACAGAGTTCAGCTTCTTAAATCATTATTTAATTCTTAACACATTCATGAAAAAATATATTTCAATAAAATCCATCTTCATTATTGTATGAATGAAACTGTAAATTGAATATATGTAAAAAAAATAATGTAAACAAAAAACTAATAAAAAATTAGCAAATGGATAAATGCATGTTATTAAAGGAGAAGTAATTTTTGAAAGTTCTGGTTATTACTCATAGATTTAAATATTAATTTTGAAATATAGAGAAATTAAAACAGTTTTTGAAGACTGCTTGGAATTATATTAATGAGAACAGGAGTCATCATATTACCTGTTTTGAAAAACATTTTATATAATATGTTTGAATACTATTGAATGATATTGTGGAGAGGAACATTCCAAATATTATGTATATTTGTGTTTATATTTAAATTTGTGAAATTTTTTTTAAATTTTAACAATTGCTAGATATTATATTATTTTCATAGTATAATTATAACTGTAAAATCAATTTTTTTTATTAAGTATGCAATTAAATTTTTGTGACTATGATGTAGACTGGTGAAGTGTTATATTTTAATTTAATGCTTGTTCATGTTCTTTGTATTGTATAATTATTATATTTGTAGAGAAAAATTTAATTTATAATTAATAAAAAAAAAATTCTGATTTTATAGAGATAAAAATAATTATACTAGGAAAATAACTAGCTGTTGTTAAAAATTAAAATATCTTAATAATGTAACACTTCTTACTGTAAATATTAAATAAAAGTAAACAATAAGCCAAATAACTAAGATAAACTGTGTATTTAAAAATGTTTAACAAAAAAGGATCCTGCAGTATGCAGTATCCTTTTCAAAATGGGAATTAAAACAGAATGGAAAAGTGAAAGGGAATAAAATAATATGAAATTGGAAAAGGATATTTTTTTATATTCTAAAAAAATGAATTATATTAGATCAGATTTGCAGTATTTTTATAAAAGGATTATTAAATAGTGAGAATGTTCAAGATGTTTCTAAAGCATCTCTGATTGGGATGAAATATTTTTTTGTTTGCCCATATAATTAAAATCCAAATTACTTTTTTGGGGACAAAATTGTATTTTATCTGCTCTGATATTTACTGACTGAAGAATAACTTTAATTATAGGTCTCTATTGTCTCTAGGTATTATAAAGTTTCCATGTCATTATTTAAACTTATGATTCCATTGGTAATTGAAATGTATAATCAAACATGCTACCTCACACATTTTAAATTAATATGGAAAAGAATTTGAATTCGATATTTCTACCAATATACAGTACATGATAGGGAAGTGCAAAATCTTACTATATGATCACTTTGACAGCTTTCCTTTTATTAATCAATATAAATTAAGTAAAATGAATGAAAATGATATCTGACATAATAAAAATACTAAGTTAACAACGAATGATTGAACATTGAATTCATACCTGATTCTGATCATTATAAATCATAATTCAACTCTTATTAAAAGCTTTTTCCATAATATAAAAATTTTAAAATTTAATTCTCTGATAAGTAAAAATGTCTAAGCAAACCGATATAAATCACTTTTCTAATTAAATTTTCTTCAAACTTCAAATCAGCTGAGTTACCATCTTATCAAATGATTTCAAAAAGTAAATAATATTTATTTTTTAAATAAATAATATAAACACATAATAAATTATTCAATGTTTAAAAATGAACGAATGTAATATAATTAATAAGATGTTTTACACATACAAAACAATAAAAAATTTAAATATTTGAGAATTCTACCAAGCTTCTGAACGGATATATCGCCATGAGCGAAAAAATTACGTAACTTCGTAAAATAAGTCCTAGCTTATTTAAACTGACTGCATTTGATTCGGAATGATAAGATAAGTCTAAAATCGTTTAAAACATCCAATTATCTATAAAAGTTTTGCAGAAAATTGTAAAGAAACGTGATTTCGAACCGACTTTGGAGCCCCATAATTTGAGAACAGGGCTTTTGCCCTTCATGGGATCTTCACCAATGAACTCAGGAGCTTTTAGTTAGGGGAATGATAAAGAGGGGTTCAAAATTCCTCTGGGATTTTTAATACTGTCAGTACCCCAGCGAGATTTGCAAGGTGCATGTTGATTCACTTGTTAACACAGGTAATTTTCAGAAAATTTATCGAATAGCTGCAAACGTTTTCTAAATAAATTAGTTTTTAATCTCCTACGTTTGTGCTTCAATTGATTTCAAGAATTTTCAGAGAGATAGAGGAAGAAAAAAGATCATTTGCCGTTCGCGTTGTTTCGTGCTGATCATATGATCACGTGTTGGTTGTGGAGAATTTTGTGAACTTCTGAATATTTTAGTGAATGGTCTAGTAACTGTTTATTGAAATGACGTGTATTTATTTCGCTGCCTGAAATTAATGTTTGAATGTAAATATGACTTAATACTATCAATGTGGTCGTTGTGAAAAGCACAACAACTCGCATACCACGTGGTACTTCCCAATCGTATTGTGAAAAACGTATTTGCTAGTGAATTTATGCAAGTGTTTTTTTCCTTTTTTTGGGGGGAGGAGAGGGTGTTGGTGATCAAAATTTTATTTTGGCTACTAGATTTTTGAAATTATTTCGAGCACTGTGCTTAATACTTAATCATAGTACAGTAGTGCTTTGCAATTCAATGTCCCATAATTCGTCAATCTTGCAATTCAACAGTTGAATTTCCCAGGATGGTGCATGCACATGCATGGAACTGTGTGATGTCATTTGTTATTTGTCAGTTCTTGTTGGGCTGTTTTAGTGTATTTTATGAATTAGTATTTTATTAATAGATATTTTCTGCAATATATTACAAATAAGAATTTGACGTCATAGAAGGAGTTTTTATGCATCACCACAATCACATGGTTGACTATGACTAACGATGTGGTAAAAATATAGAATGAAATTTTAAAATTTGTTTTGCCTTTTTGATTGTTTTCTTCATAAACTAAGTAGGTAAGTTTTCTTTTTGATGTAATTTTTAATTAGTTACTTGAATATATAATTATATTTAGGTGAAAAATAAAAAATTTCGAAAATATTCATTTTCAAGTGATAAACACGGATTTGAAAGTGAAAAACTGATAATAGCTCGCAATCGTATTAATTAATACGATTTCCAGCTGTTTTTCTTAAGTAATGATTCAGTTTAATAAGTCATCCGACATTGTTCATTATTTTCCTTATAGAATTTTCCTCAAAGAACAAGTTTTAGGTCGATCAAATTCCAAGTACAATCTTCCAGAATTTATTGTTTACTGACGTATAAATTTATGTAAGTTAATTCGAATTGTTTTCCATATAATTTTATTGTTACGTTTATCATTTTTTATTAAGAAATCTATGATATATGATCATAGATGCTATATGCATGCCTAGGCATATGTGCAGGGCCGGATTTACCTATAGGCTGACTAGGCCATGTCCTAGGGGCTCCAAAACTATCAATCTGTTTTCAACTTTTATAAACTTTTAATAAGAAAAAAATGGGTTTTTATTAAAGTGCTAGATAGAAAGTAAAATTTTAAAGGGTTCTTATAAGTTATAAGGATCCTTTAAAATTAGACGTAGCTGATTTGAATTGGATAGAAAGTAAAATTTTAAAGATTCCTTTTAATGTAGAGATTTTAAAGATGCAACAAATTTGAAAATCAGTTAAGACGTCCAATTTCGAACATCAAATTTGAAATTTTTGAATGTTTTTCGAACTTGTTTCTTCTTTGTTTACATTCTGGGAAAAAATTAATAATAGCAAAGAGACAAACTAAGCACTATGCTGAAATAGATCTTTATTTCAGAAAGAAACGCTTTCTCAACAGGTCTTCGTCAGCTAAAGATCTGTTGAGAAAGCGTTTCTTTCTGAAATAAAGATCTGTTTCTGCATAGTGCTTAGTTTGTCTCTTTGCTATTATTAGTTGCAGAATGTCTATGGCTTTGGTAAAATATTTAATACTTTTATTTGGAGCTTTCACGAGGTTGCTAAGATTTTTAGTTATTGAATTACTTTCAATAACTCAAAGAAATTACTTTAAAACAAAGGTACAGCAAGAATTTTTGTAAACTCATCATGAATTTCAGGTTTGAAAATATTAGAATTTTATGGTTGTAGACATTCTACCACTTATAAAAAAAAATAAAAGATCAATACAGCACTAAGCAGAAAAGAATGTTTTATTTCACGAAAGAAACATTTTCAACCACTGTCAACTGAACTACTACTTTTTTTTTTTTTCTTTTCTTTTGTATGGTAAGCTTGGTGGCTAAATAAAACTTGCCCCCTTTCCACTCATATAGATTACTAAGAGAGCCGTTATGGGCAAAAAATAAATGCAAAAATATAGAAGCAAAGACCATTCCAACTCAATCTACGTGATGACACACATGAGCACCTAACCCTGTATAGAGGAGTGTTAACAACCTATTCTATGTTAGGTAGAAGCTTAGAACTATGTTGTAGATATTAAGTAGGCCTACTATGTTATCAGAGACCTAGAACTGTGTTAGTAGTATATCTAGAACTATGTTAAGAGGAAGCTTATCTCAAGTTAGTAAAAGACTTATAACTATGTTAATATCTAAGACTAATATATATACTTTTTTTGTATTTTTTTTTATTTTTTAATTAAATAAAATGTTATTGTGTTAGTAACTTATGACTAGACTTATGTCTACAATCAACATACCACAATCACTCAGCTTAAGAATTGATAGGATAGAAGGTGTTAGTAAAACCGATCAGACCTAACCTAAATATTCTGATATCTCCACTCCCACAGGAAAGAAAGTATGGGAGTAGATCAGACCTAACCTAAATATTCTGATATCTCCCCTCCCACAGGAAAGAAAGTATGGGAGTAGACATACTACTGATGCATCGGGAAAAACTAATGGAAGTTCATCACTGGAGAAAAACCAACAGCTGAAGTGCACCGGAGGAGGCAGTTTGCCTGGAAATAAGAATCCATTCACACAAACACATTCACTCTATGCCATTGGCATTATATCTGATGAAATTGGAAATCTGACACCAAATAAAGTGATTGGAGACAATAGAAATAGATGTAAACAATTGGAAACATGCTAAAATCAAAAGAAAAGAAAACAACTGAAAAAATCAAAAGTACGAAACACCAGGAAACAGGTGACACCAAGAAACACTGTGGAAGCAAACAACTATAGATTATTCAAACCAATTGAAGAAACAGCTGGAAACACCATAAAAACTTTAGAAAGGCTAAAGTCGACTCTAACAAGTGAGGAAACAAAAAGAAAAAAACAAAGAATGAACCTACGAGAAACCCAGAAACGGTGATTGACATCAACCCTGCAAAAGAATCGGAGGTCTAACTGTAACACAACTAGAGAAAGCCAAGTAACACCAATTACAGCCCTCAAAAGTGTTAAGGAATCATCAAAACCAATCTTAACATAAAAACATCAATAACAGTCCTCAAAACTGAAAGAATCAGGAAAACCAAGCTTAACCGATGATAATACCACCAACTGTTTATTATTATTTCTTAACTTAATATAAAATTCCAATTGGTCAATGCATCCTACTGAAAGACAAGTAAACAAAATGTGTGAACTGTAAAAGAAGGGTGGTCATTATGGGCAATAGAAGGGTGTGAGAGTTGCAATAGAAGGAAAAGAACTGATCTACTTCAGCTTTAGTTATCCGTTACACAGAGAATGGGAATGTTTCTCTGGGTTGTTTGTTTATAAAAGTTAGAAAGAGCCATTGGTTGGTGACACACGTTAAATTAATGTCCTGTAGGGACACGAAACTTGTTCCTGTTTCTTACATTAAAAACTGTAAATAATATTACACAATGCATCATTACTGATCATAAATGAAAAGTCTGGTGCAGATAATATAACAGTACAAAGATGCATGTGGAGGCATTAAGAAACAAAAAAATAGAAAATGAAACAGTAGACATAAGTGTAAAAGATGTATAAGATAAAACCATTACAAGTAAATTAATTTATAAAAGGTTATTAACCTCCCAAGATATTATTACTATCTAAAAAACACATATAGTAAAAGAGAACTACTTTTCACGCGAATGTCTGTATATCAGATTCATCTAGAATCCAAAATGCACTAAACGTTATGGAAATATATATGGAAACTACAAAAATTGCTACACATGAAATTAATAGGTAAACTAAAAATAAATAAATAAAATACTAAAATTAATAAAAAACATGTAATTAAAATGCGCAACAATCATGCGCCCGACACCAGAAAAGCGTTCCTACAAAACAATGTTCTACTTTGCAAACGTAGGGAAAAAAATAAAAAATATAAATAATAAATAAAAAATAAAAAAGCAGAAAAACGTGTTAAATGTGTGCAAGGGCATCTCTAGATGACTGACAACTCTGCACAGGGAAGCTTGACGTATCTATCCATCCCCAAATGTGATTGTCATCCCCTTCTTCACCATGAGCTAATGACAGTTCAAGGTCCAAAGCCAAGCATTAGATATTGACAGAGTCATTATGGTTGGTAATGTGTGCAGTTTTGGCCGGCTCTGCTATAAAAAGGGATTCTGCTACGAGTTCCATGTCTGTTAATGTACATTTTATCATATAATGCACATTTAATGATCAGGAGAAGACAATCATATTTGGTCCAAACACTGAAACAATATTAAGAATTTACCGTATTTATGTTTGATGATTACCAACTGTTCTGGCAAGAGGAGTTTTCGAAATTAACCAAAAATGATCTAAGGTCAGCCATGGCCCAGAATACTTTAAACAATTTCACTTTATTATCCAGCAATGTTGATAAAATGAAATCCATTGATTTTGATTTATTAATCAATGAATTTTCCAGAGAAAAATGTAGAAAAAATTTTTGAAAAAAATCGTAATTTTTATACCACATTGAATTTTATAATAAAAAAAAATTATAAAAATAGTTTGTCATTGAGGCTTTACAAAATATGAAATCTCTCAACTTAATAATCTAGGATTAACTTTTAAATTAGATCACGCATTTTGAGATAGAATTTATAAAAATCTTTATGTGAATAAGTCAAATAAAGTTAATTTCAGATATATTATATTTAGGGGCCCCAAAGCCTTGCTCGTCCTAGAGCCTCCAAAAATGCAAATCCAGTCCTGAGTGTGTATATATATCTTCCAAGTTGTATATATTGTAATATAGTTTTAGTATAATACAATCATATTAAATTGTTTATGTATAGAAATTGAAGATGAATTCATATCTTGAAAGCACTTTTTAAATTCCATATTCTTTTGGTTTGTATCTGTGTTGAAATTGCATACAAAAACATATTTAAATAAATGATAAAATAGTATATAAAAGTTATTTATTTAATTGAAGATAGAAATGCCAACAGTTTGCTAATTTATTTCTTGAAAGATAATCCCATAACTGTGATTACAATAAATATGTCACTGAACAAAGTTTAGCCCTTTTGTAATTTATTTAGATACTTGCAAGCAGTATGATATCAGAGAATCTAATATCTGATACATGTAAAAAAAAAAAAAAAAAAAAAAATTGAATCTTTTAGTATAAGCACTTCGCAGAAAAGATGTTACATTACTAGCACTATTTCAAGCTAGATTCTAAACTAAATTCAGTCTGTTTTGATCAGTAATTTGGCCAGTGAAAATTTCTTTAATTCTGAGATTTAAATCTCAGAATTAAAGAAATTTAAATTTAGTTCAAAAGTGTGTTTGTTTATTCTTTTCACACTGGATTTTTTTAACATCAACATATTTTTAAAAATGACTTTATGTATAAAAAATATTACAATTAAAAAGAATATTTTATCATCATCTGGAATGGGAAAATAAATAAGGGAAAAAATAGTTTTAATAAAGCATTATTACTATATTTTGTTACTGAAATTTTAATTAAAATTTTATGTATTAATTATATTTTTATTTTAAAACTATCAACAAAATTTACCATAGACAAGATATAGTGGTGTCTTGCAAATCGACAGTTGGGTTTTGCAGGATGACACATGCGCATGCATTGAATTGTGTGATGTCATTTGTTATTTGTTTATTCTTGTTGGGCTGCTTTGGTGTTTGCTATGTTGTTGGTTTTAATTTTTAATTTTGCATTTTTCAGAAAATAAAAAATTTATGCATCTGTAGTTATTATTTTCTTGAGTGAAATTTAGGGATGGGTTCAAAGATAAATGAACAGAGGAATAATTTGGGAAAGATAACTTGATTGATCACTTGATAAACTGCAAAAAGGTAGAACAATTACAGATGTATCTCAAAAGCATAGTGTTCCTAGAACAACTTGGCAATGTTTTGCAACAGAGAGATTATGGGTGCTAAGGTGTCTGCTGAAGCAATAAAGATTTCTGACAAGAATAGATCTTTAATCAATGAAGAGATGTGATTGGTTCAAAAAGAAGTGACCAGAGGAATAATTCAGGAAAGAAGAAAACTTGACTGAGTATAGATAATGAGCAGAAAGGTAGAACAATTACATTTGTATCTCAAACGTGGCGTTCCTAGGACAATTTTGCAACGTTTTGCAACAGAGAGGGATTATGTGTGCTAGGGTGTCTGCTGGAGCAATGGACTTCTGACAAGAATAGATAAAGATAGATGAAGAGAGATCCAATAACTCAGGAAATGATCTATGAGAAGACTAGATTAATTTTCAAAGAATTGCAGAAGAAAACTCCAGGATGTACTTCAGATTAAACTGAGGAATGTTAAGCGAGTCGAGCCAGGTTTCATAGATTCAAATGTAGAATAGTACAAAGAAGGTTTTATTCCAACATCCAAGGGATAATATATATTGTGTATTATGTATGAAATAGAGCATTTTGTAATTTTAGGTGCTATATAGTAATAAAATACTTATAGTAAAGTAAATAATCCATTGTATCTCTCTCACTCACTAATTAGGAGAGTGGGATGGAGATCGATCAGCGAATTTATCTACTTTCCATAATCTTATACGGGAAATATTGTCCGGTAATTCGACAGTTTCTCAATTCGTCATTAGTTCGGCGACGGATTAGTGTCGAATTGCGAGGTACCACTGTATTATGCTTGTAAATTAATATATAACGATTGAATTATATGTATTATTTGTTGAATAGTAGTTTCCAATAATTCGCAAATTAATTTAAGCTATTTTTGCAAGAAAATACTTATTTATAACCAAAAAAGAACTTTACTTAACGATCATGCATCCACCGCACTGTAAAAATTTTCATTGCGCACTTGCTTTCAAAAAGGTTGGCCACTGTTGGCCTACACCGATCACGCAATAATGAAGCAAGAAGTGACCAGAGTGTGAACAAAGTAAGAGGAGTGTGGTTGACTGCTCTTGGGCAATAACCGTCCGTAAACAATGCGTGTCACCAAAATGTCTTGATGTGGCACATTTGATACGTGTGTCATAGGTTCACCATCACTGATCTATAAGGAGGCTACATTAATTTTCAAAGAATTGCAAAATAAAACTCCAGGATGTACCTCAGATCAAACTGAAGAATGTAAAGTGAGTTGAGCCTGGTTTCACAGATTCAATGGTAGAACAAGATAAAGATTTTATTCCAACATCCAAAGGCTAATACATTGAGTGTATTATGTATAAAATACTGCATTGCTCAAAAGTATGGCATTCCTAGGATAATTTGGCAATGTTTTGCAACAGAGAGAGATTATGGGTGCTAGGGTGTCTGCTGGAGCAATGAATATTTCTGACAATAGATCTTTAATCAATGAAGAGATGGAAAAGTTGCTTCTCACCTGAATTAGATAAAGACAGATGAAGAGAGATCTAATAACTCAGGCAATGATCTATGAAAAGGATATGTTAATTTTCAAAGAATTGCAAAAGAGAACTCCAGGATGTACCTCAGATCAAACTGAGGAATGTAAAGCAAGTTGAGCCTGGTTTCACATGAAGAGATGGAAAAGTTGCTTCTTACCTGAATTATATAAAGATAGATGAAGAGAGATCCAATAACTCAGGCAATAATCTATGAGAAGGCTAGGTTAATTTTCAAATAATGGTAGAAGAAAACTCCAGGAATACCTCAGATCAAACTGAGGAATGTAAAGAAAGTCGAATCTGGTTTCACAGATTCAAAGGTAGAACAGGATAAAGAAGACTTTATTCTAACATCCAAGGCTGCTTTGGTGTTTGTCCATGTTGTTTGTTTTAATTTTCAATTCTGCATTTTTCAGAAAATAAAAAATTTATGCATCCATAATTATTGTTATTTTTTTGAGTGAAATGTAAAAGATGGGTTGAAAGAGAACTGACCAGAATAATAATTCTGATAAGAACAACCCTTAATTGAGTATAGAGAAGAAAAAAATTGTAGATAAGAGTGCAGAAAGGTAGAACAATTAAGATGTAATTCAAGAGTAGGGCATTCTTAGGACAACTGTGGCAACATTTTGCAACAGAGAGAAAAAGATTATGGGTGCTAGAATATCTGCTGGAGCAATGAAGATTTCTCACAAAAATAGATCTCATTAATAAAGAGATGAAAAATCTGATTTTCACCTGGATTAGAGAAAGATATTTGAAGGAGTTCTAGTAACTCATGCAATGGTCTGTGCGAAGGGTAGGTTAATTTTCAAAGAATTGCAGAAGAAAACTCCAAGACCTGCTTAAGATCAAATTCAGGAATTTAAAACAATATTGGTTTCACAGATTCAAAAAGGTAGAATAGGATAAAGAAGACTGCATTTCAACATCCAAGGGCTAATAAATTGAGTGTATTGTGTATAAAATAGTATATTTTGTAATTTAGTTTTTTATACAATAGTAAAATATTGTATGTATAAAAAAGAAATATTCAGGTTCTTAGCTTAACTGCTACATTTAATTCTCTAAAACTTAAAGTCAAAGCACTACTAGCAGTTTTAAATTATAACTTAGTCTTTTATTCTTTATTCTGTAATAAAGAATAAGATTAAGCTGTAATTTAAAACTGCTAGTAGTGCTTGGACCTTAATTAAGAAGAAAAATAATATAGTGTCTCTCTCTCTCTCTCACCATCCCATTAGAGGAAGTGGGACAGGAATCTGACAACGAATAAATCTATGTTCCATAGTGTTATATGGGAAATATTGTCTTGTAATTCAACAGTTTCTCAATTCGACAACTTTCAGTCTTTAAAGTTGCTTGTAGAGAATGCTCTCCTGAACTTCAGAGCTCTTCATCTGAAGATATAACACTCCTTTCACAATGGTTAAGCTTTACATATCTAAACACCATTCAGTCAACATTTGTTCGGCGATGGATTAGTGTTGAATTGTGAAATACCACTGTATTTATTAATAATTAATAGTTACAAGGTTCAATATGACCATTATTCAGATGTTTCAAGAACTGCATGAGGCACATGACATCTTCCATAGCGGCACACAACATATCTGCATGGAAGATGTCTTGCATGCTATTTTATGGCCACTCAGTAATTCTCATCTTTTAATTAACTATCACAAAGGTGGGCAAACTACAACCCACAGGCCACATGCGGCCCATCACAATGATTTGTGCAGCCCACAGTCTATGCACAAGTGTAAGATTTTTTAAAAAATTTTACCACAAAAATGTTAAATTACATAAACATGCAACATAATTAATTAAATTTAGATTTGTATTCTAAAGTGTCCCCTTTAAAAAAAAATCTGGAGTATGCTCACTCAGCTTTCTGATATTTTTGAATATATAACCTATTGGAGCAATGGATTTTGAGGCAATGGTAATGATAGGCTGCAGCCGTGAAAATTTGTTGAAAACATAACATTGGTTTTCAGCATGATTGCAGTATTTTCCTCTACTATGAGTACCTCATGTATCAAAGTAAAAATATTTTTTTTTTTTACATGTGGCCCACTAGAGACTTACAGAAGTCTGCGTGGCCCGTAGTCAGAAAAGTTTGTCCAACCCTAAACTATCATATCATAAGCACATCAATAATTCTGCTGTATTGGCTTTACACAGTCCAGTTAAGTGTAAGTCCCTGGGCAGCACTTCCTTGCTTTATAGCAAAAGTATGCTATTATATTATGTTATTATATTAACCCATAAATTATAGAAAATTGTATAAGTTGAATTTTAAAAACAAAAAGGAAGCAAAGTTAATTAACAAAGCCCCCCGTAACCCATAAATTGTTGCCGATATGAAAATTCAACCCGAGTGATAGGAGTTATACATGGAACAATAGAACCGTGGGAAAGAGAAAGGAGAACCAAAAAAAAAGAGAAGAGAAATTCAACATACATAATGTGCAGAAAGGTACAACAATTATAGATGTACTTAAAAAGTATGGGTTCCTAGGACAATTTGGTAATGTTTTTCAACAGAGAGAGATTATGGGTGCTGGGTGTCTGCTGGAGCAATGAAGATTTCTGATAAGAATTGATCATTAATCAATGAAGAGATGGAAAAGTTGCTTCTCACCTAAATTAGATAAAGATAGATGAAGAGAGATCCAATAACTCAGGCAATGTGGAGTCTCCTACTTCTCCTTCCTGAGAAAATTCAACTTTACTCCAGGTACATGCGGGTTGGATACAGTGTGCCCTTTCTCTATAACTACAATTAAAGACACTATACTTAAAGCGTCAGTTTCGTTTCCTTTTTAATGTATTTTTAGTACAGTATTTTTAAATAATAAACTCTCTCTTCTTAGGTAAATAAGTCTCACAAAAAGGGGATAAGAAAAATAAGACAAAAGGAAAATTAGTAGAATTAAGGAATTAAACAGAAAGGAGGAAGATTAATGGAAGCAGAAAGAAAAATCCAGAGTCTGGAGTCTCCTACTTCTCCTTCCTGAGAAAATTCAACTTTACTCCAGGTACATGCGGGTTGGATACAGTGTGCCCTTTCTCTATAACTACAATTAAAGACACTATACTTAAAGCGTCAGTTTCGTTTCCTTTTTAATGTATTTTTAGTACAGTATTTTTAAATAATAAACTCTCTCTTCTTTTCTTTATCGTATCTTCGTGTGTTTTAATTCTCCCGTGTTCTGGACCCCTTGTGCCAGGACCCACAACTACTCGATATCACTTGGCCACAGTAACACGTATGTACCAACTGGAATCCTAACATAAGTATCAAGTACTGCAGTAGATCAGTCAAAAATAAATAAATTATCCAGACTTCAGCTTCCATATTTAGTTAAATTTAAAGTTTTTCTGGTTGTCTTAATTATATATCAAGCAAATTTGTAGAGACCTATGACATATATATACCATAAGAAACAATCCATAAACTGAACCATAATATTTTGGACAAAACCTCCTCCTCTCCATTTGTCATCATATCAAGCTTGACTCCATGATGTCACAAATTTGATCCCTATCTGTTTTAATTAAAAATTCTCTCTCCAATTTTATATAAAAAGAAATTGCACAAAATATTAGAAATCAGGAATTACTTTATACCAATACTTTCATACATTCTTTCATTTTCAAATAAATCTTCAAAACAATTAGATATTTATATCTCAGAACTAGATATGTATGCTATAAAATGTAAAACATACTATATCTCCAAATATGTTATTTTATACTTTATAAGTCTCTATGACAAACATTTTTTTTAGATTTAGAGAATACAAAGAAATCATTTTTACAGCATGATATTGCAGTTTGCAGGATTTCTTCTCCCTAAATCATTTATTGCCACAAATACATCTTCACTCCACTAACAATGTGACAGATTATGGATGCTCTAAGTTATAGAACATTTGAATAAGGAATGAATAATAAGAAATCAAAATATTTTATTCAAAAACAAACATTTTTATAGAAATTGAAAAAAAAAAAAAAATCAATACATTATTAACATTACTATCCCAACCTATCATTATACATCTAATTCTTATAGTTATGTCAAAGGTAATGTGTCTGGAAGAAACCACAAGAACAAACTAAAGATTTTTTAACGTTTATTTCATTGTAATATTTAGAAAATTCCTGTACTTATTATTCCCACTTGAGTTCACATGAATCATCAAAAGCTGTTATAGTCTCCATTAGAGTTTCCATAGTCAAAATCCACAGACAATCTTTTCTGGCTATTATCATACTAAAAACATAAAAGAATTTCTAACAAAACAAAGAGGTACAAGGAAATGCAAAAATATATATAGGCCCAAAGATATTATTGTAAACATAAATGGGACAGTGATTGAAATTATCTTGATGCTACAAGTGAAAAAACAAATGATATCAAAATCATTATTTGTTTTGCCTAATACTTTGGATTCTAATCACATTGACTTAGTATCTTACCGGCATTGTGCTTACATAATTGTGATTCAATTCATCTTCCATTTTGAAATTTTTTTGTATAGAAAAATCAATATATATTCAAATTTTATGGCTAGTAGTAGTAGTAGAACAGGGAGGAATCAGAAGGCTGTGAAGAGGTTTACTCTGACCTATTCTATTATTATTTTGTTATGCTCTTTTATTATTTATCATTATTTTCAATATTATCTAATATGTTATATTTTAGTTTAAGAGTTGACTTACTTCCACATTCTACATTTCAATATTTTGCAGTCACATGTTACAGACGGACATCCGTCTTCCAGACGAGCTTTCTCGGTTAACGATGTCATCATCTAATCTAAATAAGTTTTATCACTGATCCGATATGAGAAAATAAGAATGATCCTATATCGATGTTTTGTTCGATATATAAATGATTTGTAAAGAGGATGACATGAATGAATAACTCTGTAAGCTAATAAATTTAAACTTGTTACATGTATTTATGTAAATGAAGCAACATGGGACTGTACGTCACTCGATATAAAAGCCGACACAACCAATGACTCAGAGAGGTGTTGTATCAACGTAAGGTTGGCTAAGTGACATTGGAATTCTTGTAAAGGTCTACGATTGTTTGAAGTTTGTATCGGTGGTGGAGGTAGTAGATTTAATTAGTATTTAAGATTTGTTCTTGTGTATAGTTGTTTTGATATTTGAATTGGATTAATCAAGTTTTGTTGGTTAACTGATTGTTGTTTTATTATAGTTC
>AYEL01062062.1:0-43108 GCA_000484575.1 Olivierus martensii
TAATACGATTTTATATAAAAAGTTTTCAGTAATAAAAAAATATATTAAAATTTTTAAGTTTGAACTACTTAAACTAAATTATTTTTATGAGATTTAAATACTTTCTAACACTATGTTATTTATTAAATCCTAGATAAAAGATAATTTTCTTTTATTTACTACTTTTAATATTTATTGGTATTATTTTTCTTAAAATAATACCAATAAATATTACAAATCTATATTTACTACTTTTAATATTTATTGATATTATTTTTCTTAAAATAATACCATTAAATATTACAAATCTATAAAATTATATGATTTAAAAAAGAATTATCATTTTATACAGTTTGTTAAAGTTTTAAGTTTATTAAAATTTTATTTTTCTTATCAGTTTTAATAGACTTTTATGAATGATAAAATTTTTGATTTATTACTGGAAGGCAATATAAAAATACTTACTATAAACTTTATCACCAGAAAGAGCTATGAATTATTTCTTATTTTAAAATATATTATCCGTAGGAAATATAAGATTATATATTTATTTAAGCAAATATTTAAACATTCTAAATAATAAAGAATTTCTTTCTTTCTTAAAACACCAATAAAAATCTTGACCACTCTATTTATTTTACATTTATATTATTTTTTAAAATTGACGAAAATATATTATTCGCCATCAAATTCTAATTTAGATAAAATTTCTTTAACATTGGACAAGTGATAAAATTTTATTAAGTTCTATTAATTCCAAAATACTTTAATTACTAATTTAAAATAAACGATTTATTGGAATTCAGAAAAAATATATATATAAATTATGTAAATTAATTAGTATATTTTAATTATTTCACAGTTCAATATGTTTCCACTGTAGTTTTTATAATTTTCAGTTAAACTGAAGTGTGTTTTGTTAGCACTAAAAAGTTCTACTTAAAATTGAAGTTTGTATTTCAAAGGAACTGATTTTCTGAAAAATATGTAAATCTTTATGGCTTGATAATTTAATTTTTGATTTATATATGTGTATATATCATAAATATATTTAGGTGTTTCTGTACTCTATGTGGTTTAGGTGTTTAGGTGTTTCTGTACTCTATATCTATAGTGTTTAATAGTATGATGGATATATATAAAAGATTTCCATAATAAATTTAATCTTATTTAATATTTTTCTAATGATTTTGATTTACGGTATATTATATATTATAATATATTTGAGCCGAATTTTTAGAATATCAAACCAAAAATAAGATAATATTTATAACTAAAAGAATTATTTTTCTAACTACGAAATTTTACTAATAAAGTTTCTTTTTGTTTATCAGAAACTTATACTCCATTGTCAGTTTATTGAAATCTATTAAAAAAAAAACTTCCTGAGTTTCATTTTTGACGAATTTAGTAGTGTAGAGAAATTTTCTTTCCGACATTTTCTTGATTGCAAACAAACTGCCATTTGCAGACAAGTTACCGAAGAAGTGCGTATCTTATAGAAATAAATCCTTTCAAAAATGAGACTAAAAAAAAAATAATAATAATTTTATTAGATTTAGATTAAATTGATAATGGAAAATAAATTCCTCGTAGGAAAAAAGAAACATTTTTAGTAAAATTTCAGTTACAAAATATTTTAACTCTAAATATTCATTGATTTTAAAAATTCAGCTGATATATAGTATAAATCGTCAATATAAAAAGTTTGATAAAAGGAATATTAAGCGATATAAAGAGCAGACACATTTATCTTGAATATATTGTTCAGTGAAATTATACTTATTTACATATAAATTTAGCTTTTTTCGACTTTTATTTATTAGTTTATTTAATTAGATTTATACTTTTCTCTTTATAAAATATTTATCTTTAATTGCCGATTATTATCTATATTATTAATTATTTAGTATTAAAATTCTAATTCTAAAAATTATATAAGAATCTGTAACTAAACACAATAGTGAACTTTGAAGATAAAAATATGCTTTATTAAACTGTTTGGAAAAATTATTAAATTTAAAGAATATGTAATTTTATATTGAAATATTAAGGTTTAATAATAAATTCAAATAAAAATTTACACAGAGTATTTATTTAATAAAATTATAGACCATTTTAATAGTTAGAGAACTTGAATATATAGATCTAGAATACAAAAATATATTTCCAGAACCGATCGAAAAAATGAATTACAATACATTTTGGACAATATGTTTGTTGTAATTGGTCTTATTCTGCATAATGAAGTATAACTGATACAGAATTATGACTAGAAAATTCTAAATTATGAATGTAATTGAATTGTGCCAGATAGAACTGGAAGAAGCTTGTGTCTTCATTAGAATGGATTAGTCACAAAAGTGGAGTAAAAATTCATTTTGTACAGTATAAAAGAAATGCTTAAGTATGCATAGTGGATGTGGTTTATATATAAGTTTATGGTTAAGAATTCAGAATTACAAATTTTTTCAAATGTGAAGTATTAAAACAATCAAAACTTTGAATATTGCTTGCAGTAAATAAACATTAAACTTTCATAAAAAGGCATTTAAAATCCGAATTTGTTTGTATAATAAATTTTTCTGCTTTATTATCAATGGAATAGTTTCAAAGAAAGCTTCTTCGCAAAATGTTGCGTATGTAAGGTTAAAAATAATAATAATAATAAAATAACAACCTTACTTCATTTGCGAATGTATCTTTAATTTGATAAGTATCCAATAAAAATATAAACATATTTTATAAGATACGTATTTATTATAAATCATTAACAAATACATAAAGTAGATGAAAATAATATCATAATCAGTATCATGAACTGAAATACAGCGTACTCTCGATTTTACGAACTCGTACTGATCCCCAAAAGTGTTCGTAAAATCGAAAGTTCGTAAATGGGAATGGCATTAATTAACGTTAGGGACTTTATTGGACCAACTAAATAGCTCGTAAAACATGTTAACATGTTTACAAATTGGAGATTCGTAAAACTCGCGTTTTTACGAATCTCCAATTTGTAAATCGGAGATTCGTAAAAACGCGAGTTCACTGTATCACAATTGTTTATTAAAACTATTTGTTATTCTGTATTGATCTAACCAAAACAATTTAGAAATTTCTTTTATTAATGAAATAATAAAAACAAAGCTCTATGATTTGTTATTCAGTTACTTTGTAGTAGCCTGATTTTTCATTTCCATATAAGTTTTACATGTGATTTCCTTCTTTTCCATTAAAAATTGGCGAAATATTCCAGATATACTAGAATAGTATAACTGTGATAATATTTGAAGCAGTAAAACTGTGTATTCATGAAACTACTGAGAAATGCAATTCCAGATTATCTCTAAAAATATCCTGAAGAATAAAAGACGATTATTCCAGATATACTAGAATAGTATAACTGTGATAATATTTGAAGCAATAAAACTGTGTATTCATGGAACTACTGAGAAATGCAATTCCAGATTATCTCTAAAAATATCCTGAAGAATAGAAGACGAGAATAAATCCTGGTTCCTTCATGGAGTAAATTAAATGTATTCTATGCATCTTTTGACTTATCTTATCGATTATTGTATTGCATCCTTAAGTAAATTCTGCTAAATCTTAAATTTCAGTGGAGGAATATCATATACAGTACTTTATATTTCATAAAACTCTATAAAAATAAATTTAATTTAGACCTGATGACAACTCTATTGACCATTGTACCGCACTTTTCTTGTCATGTATCTCTATTAGATTGAGTTAAGCTTGATATTTATACTACTAAATTTACTTGATACATATGAGATGAAATATCTAGTGCCATCACAGGCTCATTAGATCTGTACTGGAGAGGCTGGAATGTTGATGATCAGTGATAAATTGCGAACCTGGATCAGAAAAGTGAAGAATAGAATCTGAGATTTAACTTTGTATTCTTCCGGTAGAAAGTTATTATTCTTCCACTTGGAAGACTATTTGAATGTGGTTATCTGAAATAGCTTTATTTTCTATCTGAAGAACCCGAGATAAATTTCCATGTACTGCTCTTTAAGATATGAGCCTAAATATTTTAAAGAATATCCAGACTCGTTTGGTTGATTCCCATTCTTTATTCATTCTACTGATTCCATTTTCAAAAGTTCGTTTAAGATTGCCAAAAGTTCGTTTGAGATTTTCGAGTATTTTGACACTTAATAATAAGAAGGAGTCAAAGTCAGTATTACATTCTATGAAGCAATTGAGATAGAGAAGGAACTCCGGAAGAATGATATTATAAACGAGAACACACCCATAGAAGTCCCAGAATCGTGGAAATGGTGCGTGTATAATAACATATAAAGAAATAGTAACATATAAACTTTTGTGACCACTCTATATTTGTGTAATCTGTGAGCACCCGTACAGGTGACAAAGATGAACAATTTTCACAGAATGGTAGTGAGATATAATCTCGAAGAGGACTTGTAATATAAATCGCGTACAGTAATTGTTGTTTGGATGCGTTAAAAGTTCTAATGTTAGCTTTGATTTATTTGAATCACGTATAATGTATATTATTTAGGAGGGATTAATAATTTATATTGTTTATTTCTTTTTATATAATTTGGCCACATAAGAATATTGTATAATCTTTAATATTATCTGTTTAAATTCTTTTTAAATTTAGTAATCTTTGAATTTTGTAAATGTGTTCTATCTTTAAATATTGTCATGTTCTATTTATAACGAAGTTGTTCTATTGTATGTCGATGTTCTTGTATAATGTTTAGCAGCACTGATGAGGGACTAATACAGTCCGAAAACGTTATGCTGAATAAAATCCATACTTGCGAATGAGCTGTATTTAATCTAATATCGTATTAAGCAAGTAGTTTTTAGTATTTTTGAAAGTTGGTCATGTATTTGTTTAACCACTTTAGCATCTTGCAATCTTATTTCAACATTATGCTCGTACGCCCTTCTCGCTAAAGCTGTTGACATAACTCCTTTTTTAATATTTCTTTGATGCTCTATTAATCTAATCTATCACTCAGATTTCTCGCCGTTGCACTGACATAAACTTCTTGCCTCTTATCTAAGTTCGTTAGAGGTATTTTATAAATACCCGTACCTTCTTCTTTTGCATACTCATCCTTGACATTCTTTAGCAAATTAAAAATTGTATTCGGTCTCTTAAAAGCAGGCCTCCTTTTATTTAACCTCAATAATTTTTCAACTGTTTTATAACTCCTTAGAGTGTCTGGAACTACTTCAAACCTTCTTTCTATTTGCATATTATTAGCTTGCCCGACATCAGTTTCCTGTTCTTGAGGAGCATTATTTCTATGTTCCTGTTTACGTAAAGCCTCTTTATAAGTATTCTCTATAAGCTTTCTATCAACGATTTTAGAGATTGCGAGAAAACAATCGCGTTTTCTCGCGATTGTTTTCTCGCAATCTCTAAAATCGTTCTCATTTCTTCTTCAAATAATATTTGAGTGCTACAGTGAGTTATAGCTCTAGTTATATACGACCTAAGGGCAGCTTTCTTGTAACTCCAACGGTCATTTGACCAGCGTGGGAGTGCTAGCGGAGTTGGTCTTAAGATCTTTAGAAGAAACCGGCTTATTTAACATCATCAGTGAGACCAGCCTGTATTCGAGGTATGTAGACGATATTTTTGTTATCTAGAAGAAAGAAGACAAGTCGGAAGAACTAGAAGAACTCTTTAGTATTTCTAGCTATGGTTTAAAGGTCACGTTAGAAGAAAAGAGCAAAGAAAGGATGCATTTTCTAGACGTACAACTAATACTAAGAGATCGTTCACTTGAACCTTGGTATATAGAAAGCCATCTAATACTCCTGTAATAATCCTATGTTGGTCAAATGACTGTTGGAGTTACAAGAAAGCTGCCCTTAGGTCGTATATAACTAGGGCTATAACGCACTGTAGCACTCAAATATTATTTGAAGAAGAAATGAGAACGATTTTAGAGATTGCGAGAAAACATGGTTATGGTAGAAAGCTTATAGAGAATACTTATAAAGAGGTTTTATGTAAACAGGAATGTAGAAATAATGCTCCTCAAGAACAAGAAACTGATGTTGGGCAAGCTAATAATATGCAAATAGAAAGAAGGTTTGAAGTGGTTCCAGACGCTCTAAGGAGTTATAAAACAGTTGAAAAATTATTGAGGTTAAATAAAAGGAGGCCTGCTTTTAAGAGACCGAATACAATTTTTAATTTGCTAAAGAATGTCAAGGATGAGTATGCAAAAGAAGAAGGTACGGGTATTTATGAAATACCTCTAACGAACTTAGATAAGAAGCAAGAAGAAGTTTACGTCGGTGCGACGGCGAGAAATCTGAGTGATAGATTAATAGAGCATCAAAGAAATATTAAAAAAGGAGTTATGTCAACAGCTTTAGCGAGAAGGGCGTACGAGCATAATGTTGAAATAAGATGGCAAGATGCTAAAGTGGTTAAACAAGTACATGATTTAAAAGATTTATTTATTGCAGAGCAATTGCAGATATTTAGAGGAAGTGAGAAGGGAAGTGTTATTAATGAGAGGCAATCTATTTCTATTTCAAAAGCCTGGAGGTTTGCATTGAATGAGCAAGTGCAGTATAAAGAGAATGGAGATGAGTAAGAAAAGAGTATGACTTAACTTTCTAATCTAAGAGATTACTAACTATTTTTATGTTTATTGAGCTTTTAATTTTCTCCTCTGTTTTAATGTATTTTTAGTTTATTTTATTGTAAAATTTTCTTTTAAATTTTGTTCTATGTTCTAGAATGACAATGTTTATTGTAACTGTTGATTGTTTTTTAAGTTGTATTTATGTAAAAAGCTGATGAGGACCGTCTATAATCGAAAACGTTTCTTATTAAAGTTTTATTTCAAGTTTACTTCTGGACTGCTTATTAAGTGCTTGTGTTTATTAGACTTTTGAGCTAAGGAAAATAGCATCTGAGACTCTTGCAATGCTTCACCAGGTTTACAATGGTGAAACCATGAGCCAAACTCAATGTTATAAGTGGTCACTCAAGGATGATGAAAAGCTGAGATATCCCTGTACCAGTACAACTGCTGAAAATGCCACTGAAATTCAGAGAATTATGCATCAAAAATCCATGATTAACAATCAATAAAGTTTGTGAAATGGTTGGAATGTTGTTTGGAACAGTTCAATCAATTTAAACAGATAATTTGAACATAAGAATAAAATACAGAAAGCGGCGGGAAGAAGAATAGCCTTTTCAAGGAGGAATACTATCCTTAGTTTTAAACAATATTTGATGTTTGTTCACTGCTCTCATTTTGCATTTATCTTGGCAATTGCAGAGGGTTCAAAACACACTAACAGAATTCTTTACAAAACAGATGTGGATTCACACAGCACAAAGATTTTTACAAGACTGAGTCACAAGGCTTAACAGAACTGCCAGTTAAAGCATTACTCTCAACCTTCCACTATCACCACTGCATAACCACTGTCCATATATAACCACTATCAGATATATATTAATCACACCTCATATTGTAATCACAAGTTTTCCATAAAATTCCAGGGAGGGGGCTTCTTGCCCCTTCCTTGGACCTGAGCCTGTTCTGGGCATTGGTTTGGGTGCTGGACCAATATTGAAGACTCTCTTATTCGGGAGGAAAAATTATGAATGTCAGTCTGACACTAAGAAGCAGGGACAAAATTGTGTGTTTGTTTGAATTTTATGAGAAATAATCATCTCTCTAATTATTACAGTTTATAAATTATCATATTTCTTTTTCATACAAAATAACTAAAACATCTGTAATGACATACTTGTATTTAAACTGTTTTCAAATATGATTGAACCAAATATATTTATTACTTTCGTAATAAATACATTTGGTTTCAATTCATCTGTTATCTTAATCACAAAAAAATAATGCTGCGAGCGATAATACTTTAGAGCAATCAGTTTTGCCAATTTACCTCCCATGCTTTGTGTAACCCACCTCCCAATCAGGTTTGCCAATTTACCTCCCACGCTTTGCGTAACCCACCTCCCCTACATTGAATGAGTGAGGGACACGTCCGCGTCAGCACGGTACGTGGATTGGAAAGTGTACCAATCATGATTTCCGGTTTCCAGCACCTAGTTGAATGTGACAGACTTTTTGGCTGGAGCTGTACATTTGAAGGCTCAATATAATTTTTGTTGAACATTTAAAATCTAAATTATGTTCAATTAATTGTTATTTAAAAACTTAGTTTTCTTATTTACCATAAAATCTGAGTATTTGAACATCATAAAAGTAGAATAAATGAAGGCAAAGAATTTTCCAAATCCTTAATGAAAAATTATTTTAATGATTGAATGAAAAATTTTGTAATTCTATAAGATATTACTCTTGCTTGCAGTCTTCATTTTGACAATGGATCAATTGCACAATGCTATCTATTATTTAAAAATGTTAACTTGAATATATTCAACAAAATGAGTTAAATAATATTAGATAAAACCATTTATAGTAGAGAAAAGATAAATCAAAATAATTCTCATTTTGAAAAATTTTAATGATAACTAGTAATCAATAAATCAAAAAATGTAATAAATGCAGAATAAAAATGATTAAATATATAATATATTATTAAAATTTTACATTTCATATAAAACTTAAAATATCAATTTACATTATTTCTAAGTTTCATTATACTGTATCTAATATATTTTATTAGATAATCAAATTGTTTAGTGTCAAGTTTTAGAAACTCCAATATATGATTTTCAAAATTGTAAAATTTAATATCAAAATAAAAATAACAATTCTAATTTTGATAACAATGCACTAGATAAATATAAAAACTTTTTAATGCTTATTACTAAAGAAATAAAAATGGATTTGTTAATCCTCTTTCAGGCAACAAAACAGTTTCTGGATTTCCAAAATGATTTGATATAACTTATCTTTACAGAAGTCTCAAATGTATTTATTTACAAGATTTCCAATATCAACTTTTTCTTATAAATAAAATTTTAAAATCTATTGAATTGCACCACAACTTTTCACTGACAGTTCAAATGATCCTAAAAATCTAAATTTCTCTCAAAATTTTATATATTATATGAATATAATTTTATAACATTAAAATTAGTTTATTTAATAAAAACAATTGTAAAAAATTTTTTATTACCATTTTATGCTAAAATACTAGAGAATATTATAAGAAAATTAAATTAATATTAAAAAGAAAAGATTACCTTGAAAGATCAAAAACAATTATTGCAGCAGTTCTATAAAAAAATAAATTATAGTTAAAAATTTTATATACACAAGATATGTTGTTAACATTCAGAAATTTAGACATAAATCAAATATTTTAAAATGATCACAATGAAGAATAAATACACACTATTAAGAAATAATTTATAAATGACAAATTTTATTATTAAAACTGTGGGGTCCGCGGAGCGACTGTGGCGTCAGGATATTTTTGATAGCCAAAAACACGGATATGTGGCGCTTTTGTGGGTAAAGACAGAGATGAGAAAAATCTTCAGTGATGCAATGACAGACGATGATATAGTTGAAAAAAACCTGGATCTTTATTGAGAGAGAGATCCCTTTACAAATACTGCTGACCCGAACACAGGGAGCAGCACTTCGTAATACAGATGGAGGATAAATACCTTTATAATTAATTAATAAAAAGTCTTTAAAGTTCCAATCATCGAAATGTCTCTAAATAATAAGCAGATTCTTCTTTGGAACAGTTATTTCGTTTTTCTTCTTTTTTATAGTTCCTTCTTTACTTCCTTCCAACTTCTTTGAGTGTACACACCTAAAAATGCGGATATGTGGCGCTTTTGTGGGTAAAGACGGAGAGGAGAAAAATCTTCAGTAATGCAATGACAGACGATGATATAGTTGAAAAAAAACCTGGATCTTTATTGAGAGAGAGATCCCTTTACAAATACTGCTGGCCCGAACACAGGGAGCAGCACTTCGTAATACAGATGGAGGATAAATATCTTTATAATTAATTAATAAAGTTTTTAAAGTTCCAATCGTCGAAATGTCTCTAAATAATAAGCTGATTCTTCTTTGGAACAGTTATTTCGTTTTTCTTCTTTGTTATAGTTCCTTCTTTACTTCCTTCCAACTTCTTTGAGTGCACACACTAATACAACTTGTGAATTTCTATGGATCCTCGGACCGCTTTCGGAACACATCTTTCTTAACGGCACCTTCTCTCAGACTCTCGTCTTTCTCCGTCTCTGACTTGGACTCTCTCTTCTTACATATTTTCTTTTCTACTTCCCACGTATTTTGTTATTACAAAGTTTAACCGGCACCTTCTCTCAGACTCTCGTCTCTCTCTGTCTCTGACTTGGACTTTCTCTTCTTACATATTTTCTTTTCTACTTCCCACGTATTTTGTTATTACAAAGTTTAACCTTTCGTTTACATTATCGCATTCCTGGCAATACCTGCCCGCAATTTGATCTCGCGTTGTTGCCATAATATCTCGTGTTTCGTCAAGATTTATGTTGTCATATACAAAATTCTGCTGATAATCGAGACACATTAAATCGATTGTTTATCGTTAATTTCACGCCTTCCTGAGGATGTTTATATATTACTTTACACAACTATTTCTTTTAATTATAATTATATATAATCTATCCTTTTTTTGTGTTATTTATTGGAAGAAGTTTCCGTAGCGAACGAGAAACTCCATCCATCTAAACTTCACATTCCTTTTTCTTTTCTTTTTTAACTTATCTATTCATACACTTAAACTTCACATTTCTTTTTCTTTTCTTTTTTTAACTTATCTATTCATACAATTAACGGTTCATCATAAGAGAAAATGCACACTATACAATTATATAGTCGCGATTGTCACAAAACTATCAGTTTTACTTCTTCCATGTCTGTTCTTAATTGCTATCATCAACAATCCAATTATCCAAATAATTTTTAAGGTACATATGTTTCTGCATAAAGTCATTTTTAACAATATTTTATTTACAAAGTTATTTGAATTTTATATTTAATGAAATATAATATCAATTTCTTTAGGAAATACAGGCATTTCTAGATTCGTGTGTGCGTGTGCGTGTACGCGTGCTTAGCTTTTATAAAATTTAACTTTACAAAATATTTTCCATAATTTTTTTCTTTTTTTCAGTCAAACTATAAATATCTACTGCATTTTCATGTAAAAACATGTTGGTTTAGTTTTCAAAAATCCATTTTATTTGATTTAGGTTTTGTATTGTAGTTTATATAGCAAGCCAGAGAATTACAATCATATGACTCCATAACAACAAAATATCTAAAGTGATGTCTTTAGTTCTTCATACAGTATATAGAAGCTTGAATGTTATATAAAATTGTTTATTTTTACTATTTAAATTGGCATTGTATCAATAACTAAAGCACATGAAATAATCAAATTTTTAAAAATTTTATAATTTTTAATAATTAAACAATTAAAAAATTGAAGTTTTTCAATTTTCTATTTAATTATTAGTTACCCAATAAAAAAGAATTATGGAACATATTTTATGATCTTAACAGAATACTTATTCCTTTGATAAAACTATATTACATTCTCTAAGACAAAGACAAATGATATTCATTATTCTCTTATCAAAATTTTTTAAAGTATTTCCATATCTTTTAAAATTCTACATTATTAAGTGTTTGTAAATAAATGATATTTTATCTAAATTAATAAATATGATGTGTAATGATAGTTCTATATCTACAATATGCAGAGTGTGACTATAATCACTGCAGTACTGCAAAATGTAGTGATTCTGATCAAATTGGTAAATGCCAATACCACACAGGCCCCTACAATTTGTAAGCCTGATTTAAAGTAACTATTTTGTCATTAAAATGATAATTTTAAATATATAAAATGTAAAGAAAATAGTTAAAATAAATATCTAGTTTAAAATTTAAAGATGAAATATTTTGCCAATATGATTTTTTTATTTAAATTTATTTTTATAATTTAACTTGCAATAAGAAATTTCCAATAAAAAGACTAATATTAGAACTACAGGTGGTCCTCAACTTATGACAGTTATATAATCAATAAATTCTGTGATGATTGATCAATGCAATTCATGGATTAGAGTCCCTAATGCAATGATCTGATATATGAAAAATCTTTTTTTGTCTCTAGTCATTGTAATTTTATATTCATTATGCTTATTAAGATAATGTATAGTGAGTATCCTTGTAAACATTAATAATGAAAATCCTATAAGTTTTTGGACATTTAAACTTAAAACAGCAAGGTTTGGTTTCAAACCCTGTTATATGTCGAGGACTATCTGTATATACAAATTGAAATTTGTATCATATAAAAGCATATCTTAAACTAACCTCAATATTGATATTAAAGTCTATTTGATATAGTTTGAAAATGAAATCATATGCTAGCAATAAAGCAATGTTAATCACATAGTTCAGTCTCAACAGAAAATATATTTCAAGCAATATATTATACTATGTAAGATTTATGTTCTTAGCATTATAAGTTGAATTTATTTATATGAATTATTGAAAATTTATTGGATAAATTTAAAACATTAAAGGCTGCATGTATGTGTTCTTAGCATTATAAGTTGAATTTATATGAATTATTGAAAATTTATTGGATAAATTTAAAACATTAAAGGCTGCATGTATAGCCTATTTCAAGATAGAAGCTAAAACTATTGTAATACAATGCACAATTATAATATCAAGAAAATTATACATAAGTTATGTCATACTATTGATAGTTAAATCTTGACAGTTTTGTTAATTTGTTATAGCAATGTTACTAAATAAAACTGCACTGTATACTATATACTAGTATTTTCAAATCCTGAGTTTTTAATTTTAAAATTAAACATTTACTAAAATATTATATTTATTGTATTTATATTTTAATAATTTTAAATCATCATGCACTGCTTCTATAATTGGCAAATGAAAAAAAAATCCAATATTTGAATGGCTTAATAAAAATAACCCTAAATTTATAATATGATATGCTTTTCATGTAATTTTTCCTCATTTTTTATGTATTCTAAATATATTGAATTACAAAAAGAAAAAAATTAAAATTTTATTGTAAATCTAAAATGTAAATGCAGCACTGATCCAGATATAATACAAAGATATAAAAAAATTCAACAGCAAAAGAAAGAGGAACTTTATAATCAAACTTCTGAAGCAAAAGTTGATTTTAGGACTTAATTCTTTAGCTTCTTTTATAAGATAGCTGAACTAAATACACATTAAGTGCTGGGTAAGCTGGTGATGTATTTTCTGTTAGACAGTTGAATTTTTACATATTATAAATTGCAATTTTATATTAATATTGATGTTTATAAAAACTATTATTATTGTATTAAACTTCAAAAATAGCTTTCTTTATATTGACAACAAATGCTTTATAGATAACAGGTAACATAAAATATCCATTATTTAATCTAAAATTCTATAGATAACACACTAATTCACATTTTTCTTTTACACTACACTTATTGCAATTTTTTAATTTTTTTCTTTTATAATTTTTTCAAACTATACTGCTAATTACAAAAATTATTATGAATTGATGGACGGCAGTATGCTTAAGGAATATTTAATAATCTCTATTTCTGATTACCATCGCAAATATGGTCTCTGGTGGGCAATGGAAAGCCCTGCCACTTAGTATAAAATAGAATTGCAATTGGTGTAAAAATAATATAGACAGATATTTCTAAACAAATTTTTGAAATTGAAATATAAACTTGAAACTTGAACTTTTTGAACACTTGAAATATTTCTATATCAAATAATTGAAATAAATGTAAGAAATTGTTTAGCAATGAAAAACATGAAAAATTTTAATTTAAATAATATTTATAGCTGTATAAAAAAGGAATAAATGAAGAGATTTCAGCACATTGTAATGAATGCTATAAAACAATTTCAGGATTTAGAAATACCAGGATCACAAATCTCAGGAACCAAAGATTGAAATTAGTACTATATACTAAATTATTAATGATGATTTTTAGATCTTCCTTTGCCAAAATTTAAGTAAGTTAAGGAGTACTTTATAAAATAAAAAAACAGTTACAATTTAAATTTAAAATTATACTGGAATTTTTTTAATTGAAATGAAAAATAATTATACTGCATCACATTAATTTATGTTAATACTATATTTTTGTACAGATATTATATTTTGTATAATATGAAATGTAACAATTTGTGTTATTTCATATTTTATTTATGCATTATTCTTTCATTTAATAAGCAATGAAAACGTAATGTTACATTTTATTATGTAAGCTTGAGCATATGTGACTATTATTGAGAAAATATAGTATTTTTGTAATATTTTATTGAAAACAAATAATTTTTATTAATATCAAATGAATTTAACTTAATGTTACATTTTATTGTGTAAGCTTGAGCATATGTGACTATTATTGAGAAAATACAGTATTTTTGTAATATTTTATTGAAAACAAATAATTTTTATTAATATCAAATGAATTTAAAAATTCCAAGTCATATTTAAAAACTCAAAGGGAAAAATAAAAATCATTTAGTAATAAATACTGCCAGTTTGTTATACCTGTATGATGGAAATATCAAATTTTCTGTAGGTTTATAAAATACTCTTATAACACAATATTTATTTCAGAAATTTGAGATCAGCAACATTAAAAAGTAGAAACTTTTCAAAACACACATTTAGGTTAATATTTAAATATGATATGCATTTTAATTTTAATTGTATTTATAAAAAAAAATTATCATCTCACATTTTATAATATGAAAAATATGCTAATTTATGTGTATAAATATGGCAGTGATTTTGTTAAACTACAAACTTACTTTATAGTTTAACAAAAGAAAACCAATTTAAAAGAATTCTGGAAATGAATTTTTAAATAAAAATCATTGTATAAAAAATTTTAATATAAAACTAATTTTTATGTTTATCTTAGAATGAACAAAAATATTCAAAAATTTTTTTATAATAAAGAATTTCATCTTTTATATTAAAATACTATATAATCTTAAATTTTAAGTTATGTTGCTCATAAAATAACATACACAAGCACTAAGCAGAATACAAAAATTTATTATTAGTAAAAATACAGTTACTAATAATACAGGTGGTAATGTTTTTGGCCTTTTATGGCCCTCTTCAAACAAATGATTTTATCTCATTCTACATAAACATGTGATGTGGGCCATAAATCAACTTGCTGTTAAGGATGGTTGTAAACTGTCCTAACAGGACAGTTGAATTATTTATATATTTATATTAACTGTAAATGTTAATAATTATTAACTGTAAATTTCTAATTTAATTACATTTTTTTAATCTTATACTTACGCATATCTATAATAAACTTGAGTCATATATCCAAATCTTTCATGACCTGCTATATCCCTAAAAAATATATAATGAGAAAAATTACTTCAAATCAATAGCTTTTATTTAATAATTATATTTTAATATCATTAGTAAAATCTATTATCATTTTTGTAAAAACTGTTTTATTAAAATAAATAGTTTTTACTGATTTAAACTTAATTCTCTAATGGAGCTACTATGAACTAACTTTTAAAGATCTATTGGTTTTAATGAGATTATATTAGTATTTTGATTTTGGACAATTTTATATATTAAAGAATAAATTTAATCACAATGAAAAAATTATTTTAAATAAATATATCAAAGTTTTAATCAATTCAATTGATTAAATCTATCTCACAGGGAGGTAAAAATTCTATTATTAAAAGTATATTAATTAAAAATTGCTTTAGCCATTTATCTAAAATATTTAAAATTGCTATTTTAAATATTTTAGATAATATCTAGAAAAATGTTTATACCTGCAAGTTAATATCAGAATCTTGATTGCTAGATTAATAACGAATGTTGCCATCATTATATTCAATTATTTTCTGCCAAGGGCCAGATAAACAATTTTCAGAATGAAGAGGGCCATATAAAAACCTAAGTGAAAAGTTATTATATGCTATTGAAAAGTACCTAAGGTCGAATTTAATCTTACAATGCAATAATTGTGTAATTATTAATTATTATTATTATTATGTAATTATGTAATGAAATTATTGATGACAACATTCGTAATTGTGTAATTATTAATTATTATTATTATTATTATGTAATTATGTAATGAAATTATTGATGACAACATTGGCTACTATTAATAATATGTTCAAGCAAGATCGATTCTTACACACAAACATTCCTTTCACCATCACATGGGACAAGAATAATGGTTGCACCAATTTATCTGTACAGATTCTTGACAATCTCGCTAACGTATGCAGCCACTTTTGTGATACTTATACAAAGAATACGTGTGTGTATCATAATTATTTTTAAAATATACTTTTCTTGTATTATTTTATTAGTTTTTGTTTGTAGACAAAGAGTTCAAAAGCATCCATAGAAACTATATTTTTCATTAGAAACATTTGAAAATAATTCATCCCACAAATTAATAAATTCAGATAATTTTCTGTAAAAACATAAGTATTTTATCAAACTGATTGATTGCTAACAACCTATTAGATCAAAATGTTACAAAATGTTAGCTACCTACATAATTATTTTTGTAAAAACAAATTTACAACTTAATATGAGATTTTATGTAATTAATTTTGTAAAAACGAATTTACAACTTAATGTGAATGATGAAATTACTATAGTCTGTTTGCTATAACCTTTCCCATGGATGATAGTGGCAATGTGGTAGCCTTATTACTGATCGCTAAAAAATATATCCTTTTGCGATACTCGTTTCGCTTCTAAGTTGAGTTGGATAATTCTGTTTTTTAAATATTTATTTTCATAAAATAAACAACAACAATCAATGAAATATCAACTTTTTTAATCTGATGTAATTCAGATTTCTGTAAAGAAAGATTAAATCTGGCTGGAACTTGCATACCGTTTTAGAGTTTTGTGTTATACCTAACGCCATTGCTGTTCGCTCAAACATCACTCGCAGATTCAGATTCTCTCCTAAAGAACTGTACACAATTTTGTATCATCATCTGGGCTGTACTTTGTATTAGTTACAACAATCAATAAAATATCAACCTTTTTAATCTGATGTAATTCAGATTTCTGTAAAGAAAGATTAAATCTGGCTGGAACTTGCATACCGTTTTAGAGTTTTGTGTTATACCTAACGCCATTGCTGTTCGCTCAAACATCACTCGCAGATTCAGATTCTCTCCTAAAGAACTGTACACAATTTTGTATCATCATCTGGGCTGTACTTTGTATTAGTTTTCCTTTCAAAGAATAGACTCTGTTGTCAACTACTTCAGAATCCGATGCCATTGCTGAACTACTTTCAAATGAAGAAGGATTGGCTGAAGAATTAATCATTCGGCTAATAATAGCAATTTCTTGCTGGTGAAATTTATTTACAATCAAAAGAATACTAAATTGCTAACCAAAAATCTTAATCATCTTAATTACTATGATTAGAAGCAATTTAATTACATATTTAATGGTTTAAATATTACAAAACACTTTCGACTTTGAGTACTATTTCGTGCGGATGTATTGGTAAGGTTATAGCGAACAGACTATATGTTCATAGTTAATTACATCATCAAAATTTGGAATAATTCAATAGTGTACAAGTACACTAGCGACAGTATCCATTATAGTGATACCTCGGTTCACGAACACAATCCGTTCCTTGACCCTGTTCATGATCCTAAAAGTTCGTAATCCGAATCAATTTTTCCCATTGCAATTAATGTAAATCCAAATACTGTTTTTTGTCCTAGAAAAAATTTTTGACATGTTATGGCTTTATGTGTGGAAATTTGTCCTAGAAAAAATTTTAACATGTTATGGCTTTATGTGTGTAAATAATACCTAGAAAAAATTTTTAACATGTTATGGCTTTGTATGTGGAAATAATATAGAAAGGAAATAAATATAACAGTAATATTAGAAGAAAGCATGTTTCCACCACCTTCACTAACACTTTTAACTTTTTTGGGAGCCATAATAAGAGTGCCACCTTCACTAATACTTTTAACTTTTTTGGGAGCCTTAATAAGGGATTCACTAATACTTTTAACTTTTTTGGGAGCCATAATAAGGGATAAATTCCACTAACACTTTTAACTTTTTTGGGAGCCATAATAAGGGATAAATTTAATGCTAACACTTTTAACTTTTTTGGGAGCTATAATAAGGGATAAATTTAATTAAGTAAAGAAAAAAACTAAAATATCAACACTTGTTGGGAACTTTACTGTACCCATGTCAGCTGGGCGAACTGGATTGTTGCTGGGGGCGAGGCTGTGCGTCTAATTAAATAAAGAAAAAAACTAAAATATCAATACTTGTTGGAACTTTGCCATATGAGCTGGGCGAACTGGATTGCTGCTGGGGGCAAGGCTATGCTCAGGGTTGTGTGTGCTGTGAGCCACATGCGCATCATACATTCCGTGCGTGTGTTCGTGAACCGAAGCATCGTTTGTAAAACAAAGCGAGCGAACTGGATTGCTGCTGGGGGCAAGGCTGTGTTCAGGGTTTTGTGTGCTGTGAGCCACGTGCGCATCATACATTCCGTGCGTGTGTTCGTGAACCGAAGCATCGTTTGTAAAACAAAACAAAATTTGTTCGCAAATAGTGTTCGTAGACCGATTTGTTCGTGATCCGAGGTATCATTGTATTTTATTTTTTCTTTTTGAGTAGAATTTTACAAATGTAGGCCTTGAAACTGTAATGTTTTCTAGTTTAAATGGTGGGCCATATAAAATACCTTCACAGGCTGGATCCAGCCAGCAGGCCACCTTTTGCCCAGCCCTGATTATATTGCTTACATAAATAATTCTAAAAAATCTTTTTATTAAGAATATAAATCACTTTTATTTATAACCATTCATACTTATAATGTTGACATCATCAATAAATTCTGCAATTGATCAATGCAATTCACATGTGCCAGTTTATGCACAATGGACTGATATCCAAAGCATTCATTTTGTGTTTGTTAAGTTTATTAAGATAATGTGCAGTGTGCCAATAAAGATTTTAGTAATAGAAAATCCATAAATTATGAGCATTTTCTACTACTCTATAGTGGTGATAGTAATTGAGCTCAACTCAACCATAAGTTCAGGAGTATGAGTGTGTGCAACTCCTGAAAAATTATTCAAAATCAACAAATAATAGCATAATTGGCAATGCAATTTTTAGTATTTGAGGATATTGATTCTAGAGCTAATTAATTCAACTCTCCAATTTATGTAAGACTTATATAATTATTAAGAATGAAAGTTATATTTATCTACATATAATTGATATAATAAAGTATAAAAAGGCTATAATTGTAACACTATGGCTTTAGTTTTGTCTGAATTATCATATATTGCATCTATAGCCTATTCATAGGAAGTTATAAATCATATGATACTACAATCAAGACATATTGATGAATTAACTGTTGCTAAAATAGTGTATCTAATTTGCTTAAATTATGATATATATCATAAATAATTTGAACTAATTAAAATTTTTATAATTATTAACAAGAACTTCAAGAAAGGACAAATTTGTCTACTTTTGTTAAATATGAATTAAACTGAAATGATAAGAAATGCAAGATTTAAATATAGAACTGAAATAATTTTATGCGCCTATTAAATTTCATAAAAATAAATTAATTATTCCAAGTTAATAGTACAACACAGATTATATTTCCCTTTTCCAGAAAAATAATACAAATTTGTTATTAAAATTTTAAAAACAACTGTTGAATTAAAACTAATTTTTAATTTGTTTTAATTCATTAATTGTTTTTAAAAATAAGTTTTCATTTTTGTTGATTTATTTTATAATTGGCTTAATTTATTTCTAAAGCATTTATATACTAAGTTCAAGTGATAATTATAATTTTATTTAGATTCTGCAAATAACTTACCAAAGTTGTAAAGTGACTGATTTTTTATTATTCCACAAAATTGTTTTTATGGCAAAATCAACCCCAATTGTAAGTTTGTAAAAGTGAGAAAATATACCTAAAAGATACAAATAATTAGTATTTAAAAAAAAATAAAACTTTTATTATATATATAAACCAATACAGGAACTTCTTGATTTACATAGTCTGACTTATATAAAAATAATATATATAATGAAAGGTGGTTTAGTTTAAATACATAGACTTTTACTAGATTTTATTTTATTTTGTTTTTAATAAGACCATGCTAAATGCATAAATTTTTTATGTTTATATAGGCTAATTAGCGGTATAAACACGTTTCGAACTATTGTTTAAAATTTTTTACAATTTTAGAATAATAGAATGATAACTGTTTTCTAAAAACGATTTTTGTTTAATATTAATCGAATCTTTGTAAATACTGAAGAGGACTCGATCGAGTCAAAAGTACTATATTGTTAATAAAGTTACTGTTGAGATAAAGGTGTATTTTACTTCCTGCTCAAAGAGCTGAATTGTTGTAATTTATAAGTACCGAGCAGTGTAACAATAGGATGGATTCGTTTTTGCCATACAAAATATAACTATATGGAGTTTGTACATTGCAAGTGCAATCACTATAAAAGCAAAACACCCAAAAAAGTCCAGAGAACTTACTCTTGAGTTTCGCTCACCTCATCTCACACAAGGTAACATGATAATTCGTATTCTGACTACACGAACACCACCAGTGAGATAAAATAACAGCCAGTGACTTCAACGTGTTGTCGCTATGAATTGTGGGATTTTAAAAGTATAGTCAACCAATGAAATTTAATAACACAAAATATCATGTGCATTCTAATTTGTATATATACAATGGAGAAGCATGGTGAAATTAAAAAAATTACCAAAGAACAGAAAGATATCATCAGATTCATAGAATAAAATAAAAAAATGAACACTGGAAAACTCAATAAAGATTTTACAAAACAAAATTTAATTGAATTATAGAGTTAGTAGAGTTACATTGCTGTTTGGGAGCCAACAAATCCATATTGCATTAGAGAAAAAAGTAAGTTTAAAATTTTGCAATTCTTATATTTACATTAATTTAATATCCTTTGATCAAAATTAATATCTTAATATATATGATTTCTCATCTCAATTATTTAAGTAAAAATTAGGTACAGTATTTAAATTAATAAAGCTTAAATTAAATACATAAACAAAAATAATTGATACATCATATTCTATATCTTTATCCCCTTACATCTTTTTATAATTTGATAACAATATAAAAATGAGTGCTATTATTTTACTTAAGCAGCAAATTTAATTAATAACTATGAGGAAGAAAAAATTTTAATTTGCACAAAGTGGATATGGTTTTACTTATATGCAAATTTTCATTCTCATAAAAAGAATTTTAATATTTAAAAGAATAAAATGGGTAATGTGTAGCTATCTTGGTTACTCTATACCATATATGCTGACAACACATTAAGGGAGTAGCTGTGAGATGTGTGTTGTATGTAAAGAATATGGTTTTCTGTTTGTTCCACATTGTGAAGAAGTTAACTCTGAGTTATACTGTTTATTATTTTATTATGCTCTTTTATTATTTATTATTATTTAATGTTATTATATTTTAGTTTAAGAGCTGACTTACTTTCCACGTTCTCAGTCGTAGTACTGTATTTAGTAATCACCTGTTACAGAATGGAAAATAGTCTCCGAATGAGCTCTCTCAGCTATTGATGTCATCTAATCTAAACTAAATAATTTACCACTGATCCGATGAGAGAATATAAGAATGATCTCTTATCGTTGTTTTGTTCGAGGTATAATTAAATTGTAAAGAGGATGACATGTATTAATTACTCTGTAAGTTAATAAATTTGATATTGTAATGCAACTTTATGCAAATGAGCCAAGCTTGGGACTGTAAGCCAGTCAGTATAAAACCATATATATCTGACGACACAACAAGGTGTTGTATCAAGATGGAATTGGCTGAGTGACAAATTGAATTCTTGTAAAGATCTACAATTGCTTAAAGTTTGTATTGGGGTGGAGGTATTAGTATTAATTATTGGGTTGTTCGGAAAGTAATTTCGTTTTTTTCCATGAAAATGTATGCCAATTTTTTTATAGTATATAAATATTTTATTTAATTATATATTGACCATTTTGGTCCAATGCATGTTGCCTTCTTTCTGGTAGTAGCATGATTCCATGCTCATAGAATTTCTGATCTTTTCTTGCAAAAAATTGAAACAAGTGATTTTTGACATTCTCATTTAAACTAAGTATTTTGCAGTGTAAAGAATTTTGTAAAGACCGGATTAAGTAATAATTGGAAGGTACCAGATATGGCGAATATGGTGAATATGGTAGTATATCCAATGATTTATGAATACAAATCGATATTAACAATAAAAAATGTCTATAATTAATGTAATACAATAGTAATAATACATGTTACAAAATAAAATTTAAAAAATGCTATGTATATATTTTTTATTCACTGCCCCGTTTCACCTATTCTCATTATTTACGTGTTAAAATAACCTTGTTTAATGCTGTTTCATTTAGCACTTTGTTTGTTTCCTTGGAACGTATCCCCCATGTTAAACGGGGTCTTACTGTATATCAGTCAATTATGTAAATGTCAAATCATAATGCAAGTAACAATTTAAGCAATGCTATTTCACCAGAGTAATTGATGATTAGATGAGTGCAATCAGGACAATGATCAATAAAGTATGGAAGGTATGTAGCCATGTGGCAAAAATATACTTAAATATTAATTTTGTTCATACTTACTTTATTTGAATATTTTTTTCATTTTTGAATAAAGAACTAGCTTTAGTGTGACAATTTAATTCTCCTGTTGTTAATACTGTAAATATTAAAATTAATTAATTTTATTTCAATCAAATATCAGGGTAGATTATCAAATAATTCAAATAGCCTTAACTGAAATTTATAACTGATTATTTTGAATTCCAAATTTATTTTCAAAGGGATATTAGTCATGATTGGATTCAGACCCAGATTAAATAATGTGCATCATATGTGCTGCCAAAATAAATACCTTAGGATTGAAATAAATCCTTTTCTGAATAAAAATCCCATACTTTATATATATATTTTAATGCAAAACTATTTTTTTATTTTGTGGTTTTATGTAAAATATTTTTTTAATCACTGTATGATCTTATAAACTTTGGTCTATGATGAGTATGGCTTGTGCATTGAATGACAAGAATCAGTATCTCTTACAAAGAAGAAAGAGTGAGATCTATAATATTTAAATGAATGAAGATAGAGAGTTAGTTGATTAAATTTAAAATGATTTTGATAATATAACTTTCTGCTGAATTTTATAAAACTCTCTTATAGTATTAGAGTATCTCAGAAATTAATATATATGTCATTTTTAGATGTTTAAACTAGTAGGTTAAATGATGCAAGTCAAGGTAACCTTTCATGGAAGAATATCACCACCAAATTCACGAAAATATATTTAGTTCAAAACTTATTGTGGGGGCAAATATAGTAAGATTTAGGAAATTGTCATTCAATCTGTCTTTTGTCAAGTAGATTAAAAATAATACTATATAATTATCCAATAAACAGATTACAGGAGATACAGAAAAAGAGGAAATAATGGTTCAAATAGGGTGGCTAAAATATTTTGGCTTCATAAATACAAATTTTGAAGGTGCAATGCTGATTGGATTATTTGATAATTTGTGTTTTTATTTTATAAAATAAATTTAATATTTCTATGCTAAACAATGATTGTTAAAAAATTGTACTGAATAAAATTATTTATCATCATAGTCAATAGTACATCTATTTTATATTAAAAAAGTATTTATAATGATAAAATATATTTTAAGACATATTTCTTTGTATTCAATGTAACAGATTCATTTTATGGCAGTTCATGAATATAGACTACTTTAATAAATTATAAAAAAAGCATATTAAATGTTTTATTTATAAAATTGCAAATAATAAATCTAATTTGTTATATGGTAATATTTATATTAGAATAATTAGAAACTAACAATACATCTATTTAACTGTGATATTTAGTTCAAATAAAATTGAATTTCAAATATTGTTCTCATTCAGTTTATAAGAAATTATCAATTATTATAATGATATTTATGAGGTTATTTTATATTAATAGAAACATTTATTTACTCATTTTTGAGATTTCTAGACTGATATTATTGAATATAGTTTCATACTAGATCAACTTTAATACAGATATTTATCTTAATGTAATTTTTCAAAAATAGTGATGCAATCAAAGTTTATGTGATTATTAAATTTTTATATTAATCTAAAAATACAAGTAGTTAGTGTTTACAATAATAATTATGTTCTGGGATCAGGTCATAAGTTGTGCAATGGATGTTGGCTGAGATTATGTTATTTAATCAAAAATTGGAAATAAGGATGTGTGGATCAGTGGCACAGGGGTCCAGGAATGGAGTTTTGACTTGGAAACTTAGCTAATTAATAAGCAAAAGCAATTTGTTTATATCAAGAGATTATAACAAATTATATACTAATCTAGCAGAACACACACACACATCCATCTTTAGTTATTCTCTATGATTCCATTTCCGTTTTCTTTTTAATAATACTATATTTGGCAAAATAGAAAAACTATTCTTTTTTGAAAAAACGAATTTTGAAGCTATATAAAATTGCTCAAAGTTTGAATAAAGTACAAATATTATGGTTAATTAAGTTTAAATTGAGAGTGCTCCATTCAGGGATCTGTTGGACCTTACATCAATAAATATCTGTATTATTTATAATAGCAGTATTCAGAATGCTGTTAGTATTCAGATCTTTATGCATAGACTTGAATCCTGTGATCAACCCACAAGATTTACCAATTGCATAATGATCATAATCTTATAGACATAATCTTACACTTATGCCTATATGATTTTGGATTAAATTCATTATTTTGAGAAAGAAATCAAATGTTCATTTCATTATGTGCTTTATAAAATTAAAAAGTAATAATTATTAAAATATATACTACTATTATAGCACACTATAATTTCGAATATCTATTACAGATGATATATTAGGAAATTATTATTATTTCCTTTTGTTAAACATTAAAATTCTTATAAAAAAATGATTATCAGCAATTAAAAAAAAGACAGTTGGTAATACAGTAAAACCCCCTTAACGCTTCTCCGTTTAACGCCGTTTCGATATAACGCGGTTTTTTCGAATTCTATATTTTAATTTATTCACTTTGGTGTGGTTTTTCAAACCGTTATTCGAACATATGTTCGGATAGCGAACACTTCACAGAACAAACTGTGGGATTTGCGGACTGACGGAATGACAGCTTTACCACGCAGCCCGATGGCTGCGAGGTAAAACTGTGGCTTAATATTCTGGGGGTCCCACTCCTCCAATTTTTCAGGAGGGATCTGGACCCAGCCTGTTGAAATCCATCCTTCCGGTTGAACCTATCATGGGTGTTGGTCAGCCTGTGATGATGGTAGCTCTATAGGCTGTATTCCACTTGTCTATTTTCAGCGGTAGCGGCCAACGGTAGCCGTCGACGCTTAACGGCAAACCAATTCCACTATAAAAAGCATCGCAGCGGTAGTGAAAAATTGACCAATAACGTAATCGGATTCATAGACCAATCCAAAGAGTTGTTACATTTTTCACATGTAAACAAATAAAATGGCGGAAAATGCTTGTTTCGTGCAGCATCGTTACTTTTAGAATCGACAAAAAGATCGAATTCTATGCCGTTATTAAGTATCGATATTATTTTCTTACTAATTTGATGAATAAAATTATAAATTCAATTCTTGTTCGCGAAATGCAAGTTACTTTTTTTTACCAACTATTGCACTTTATAAGAATCGATAATAACTTATAATGTTTGTAATATTCAACTATTTACTGAAATATGCAATGAAGCATTGCATTTAATTCAAATTTTATTGGTAATATCAAATCGTATCTATATTCCCTGCATACAGTATTGTATAAATATTTCCTTTTCTTCTTCTATAAGCAGTTCTTTTCTTTCTACATCGTCTATATTTGTCAGGTAACAACCATGTGTCATCGATACGTACGTAACCATGCGTCATTGATACGTACATAACCATAGCCATCGTCATACAAATACTATCTTTTCATTGGATATTGAAAGCGGCAAAGTTAAACGATAGCGTCAAATTTTCAACATGTTGAAATCTAGCGGCGCATCGCTGAAGCGGTGGATTGTGGGATTGTTTCCATAGCAACGGCCGCTGTCGCTGGCCGCTACCGCCGAAAGTAGACAAGTGGAATACAGCCTTATAAGTGGCTGCCGCCAGATAAAAATATTCCATGAGGATATTTCGGCTTAACTAACCTAACAGAATGACAGGTTTAGGCCTTGCGCGTTCGTGGACTTATGGGTAAGGATGGAAGAACAGTAATTTTTCCCGATTAAAATGAACTCGGAGAGCAGATGTATCCACATATTGCTCTCAATTATTGTTATTTTAATTATGCGTATAATTAGTTTTATTTTATTTATTTATTTGAGGTTGAGAAAGTAAAATCAATGAATCTCTACCACGACAAGACAATGCTATTAATCACTTCCGAAAAATCCTGGAGAGAAAAGCAATCAATATCCGACAGATTCTTTATCGGAAAATAAACATAACATAATCTTGCATTTTCATTTATATTATTGTTATTACATATAAATAAACGTAGTAAAAAATATATAATTTTTATTTATTTATTTTTTTGGGTCTCCGGAACGAATTAATCAAATTCCCATAAAAACCTGTTAATTTCAAATTAGAACGATTCTTTATTTTTTTAATTATGAATATAATGTACTTGTTTTTTGATTTACATATTTTTTAATTATATTTTATTATAATTAAATTTTATTTATCAGTTTTGAATAAAATTTCATCATTTTAATACAGTATAATGATTTTTTTTAAATATTAGATTCTTTTATAACACTTAGATTCTTCATTTTCTTTGTAAAAAGATTTTTATATTATTGCTATAAGTAGACATTATTTCTTGTACATTATAAAAATATAAGACTTTTTATGGTAAAATCTAAATACAAGTTTCAAAAAGCACATTTGGTAAAATAAAACGATTTAATCAAAAAACATTTACAGCTATCCATATAATGCTCAGTTCAACTGCTGAAGTAAGCTATAGATAGCCAAAAACATTTTTGAGTACAATAGTTTATCTTACTGAATGTAATTGCTTGTCATTTTATTTACATAAAACAATTTTCTGATGATTATTATCTATCACAAAAAATAATGTAGGATTTATCAATCTTTTAAGTATTTAAAAAATTTTCATTTATTTAAATTAATCCATTCCTTAACAATATTTTAATAGTGAATGATTGATTTATTTTTGTTTTAATCCAATAGGTAATTTATATAGAAAAAGTAATATTTTTGTCTTTTGCTTTATTAGGAATATGACTAATTATATTCTGCATATAACCTAATTTAATCTAATCAATTAAGAATTCATTTATTAATTTTAATTTGCTTCTGATATATTAATTTTTTATAATATCTGACTACTGATTAAACATTTCTATAAATTTTTATTCATGTTTAAATTTGTGATTTTCATTGAGATAATCTGTATTGAAATCAAATTTCAATCTTTTTAAGCAAATTAATGCCAAACGATGATATATTCATCTGTTTTGATTTATTCAGTATTATAAGATATGATAAATTATAAATAGGTTCAATTAATATGAACTTTCATTCATAGAAATCTTTCAAAATTGGTTCCTAAAGTATGTCTACAGGCTTTAAGAATTAAATTTGAGATTCACTTACATATTCTTGAATTGATTCTTGTAAACCATATGCTAATTATTATAGTCATTTGACTAGTTAACAAAAATAAAACATATTATTAATAATTAGCATAAGTAATAGAGTTATAATACTTAATTGGTTTATAGTTTACTTTTATTTAGTTATAATTTTGCAAATAAAAAACGGAAACCATTGATTTATAAAAATTTTTACTTACTAAAGAATTATAATATGAAAGAAATAATGAATAATATTTTAGCAATTTTGAAAACTGATGATGATTATCAGTATTGGTTCTAGAGCTTTTAGCACCCAAGCAAAAATTTGTTGTGCCTCTCAAGTCGTCAGTTTTGATGGTGCCTACTCACCATTTTAAGGGGTGCTGAAGAGTGCTGGCACAATTTTGCATTTAAATTGTGTGTAAAAAATAATTGTGTCTTACTACAAAAAAATAATAAAATGCAAAATGTGCCAGCACTCTTTGGCACCCCTTAAATATTGGCACACTGAATGGGCACTCTGCTTGATTGTATGTTGACCCAGCCCTGATGGTTGTTATATCTGCAAATTAAGAAAGATTAGTTATTGAATAATAATTTCACCACATTAAATTCTGTTATGATTATTTAAAAATTTTTTATATTTTGAAAAAATATATTAGTTTATTTTTTATAATTGTGTCTATATGTATATATATAAATCAGCAAAATTAGTTCATTTGCTTCTATTATTAGAAAAACTAAAGTAGCTCTATTCATTGATATATATCAATGAAATATTTTGTTATTCTGTATATCCACTAATAATTAGTATTTTGCATTTTTAGCTTGTTATATATTTGCAATCAGCTATATTATTTTTAGTTTATTAAATATTTTAAATTTTTCTTAGACAGTTTTCTGGTTTAGAAATAAATTGAATCAATTTAATGATTTTTGTCTAGAATATCTATTAAAATAATAATTATAATCAATTATTAAAAAAAAATTGAATATTAAATCTATTTATTATCAAAAATATAGATTTAATATTAATATTTTAACATTATCAGACTAAAGGGGAAGTAAACATTTGATAATGCTGATTGTCCAGTACTTTTGAATTATATATAAAAATTTAACATTATCAGACTAATAGGGGAAGTAAACATTTGATAATGCTGATTGTCCAGTACTTTTGAATTATATATAAAAATAGTTTAAAAAGTTGTCAATACTGTAATAAAGTATTGTATTAATATCATTAATGTATGCATATGATATACAGATATAATTAATATTGTAATGAATGTAAATAAATGATGATGATGGAGATAAGTCTGTTAATTTTAAATATTTCCATTGTGGATGAAATATTTAGAACCAACAGATTTCATCCATTATTTCCAAGGCCAATATATAAGGTTTAGCTTTGGAAATAATGAGAAGGTTTATAGCATATTTATTTATAAATTTGTGTGTGTGTGTTTTGAACTATTGTTAGTTAATTGACATAACAGTTAAGCAAATGAAAGAGATTACCTTTATATTATTAATACATCAATTATATACAGTATTTACATATAATTATCTGTTTGATAAGTATAATGTAAATTTATGTTTAATTCAATAAACAGTTTTTTTATTAACAATAAAATGTGCTATTTACTTTTTTTTTATTAATCGTTTTCAGTCTGTTCTTTTAAAGTACTTTAGCAAAGTTGAATTATTTGCATTTTTGCAAAAATTATTATTATAATTCTATTTGTCTACTATATATTGATCAATACTATCTTAAGGAATATCCTGTTATGCTCACACTTTATATTTTAATAAATGATGATTCAATTAACTTTTTCATCTGTGTATGCATGTAATTTATCATTTCTATTGGTCATATTCCAAATTTTCAATAGTAGTCAAAATTAGTATTGAAATTTGAACTAATACAAATAGCTAATATATCTAACCTTCAATTTACACAGTATTCAAATTACATGATTTCAGTTTTACACAGTTGAAAAATGCTGCCAATTTTCATTTTACACAGCATAGTTTCTGTTTAAAATAGTTTAAGAATAATAAAAAGAATGTTTGTACTGTATTAATTATTTTATTATTAAAATATAAACAAGATTAATGATAAAATAATTATAATAATGATTCATAAAAAGGCAAAAAAATTAGTTTTTGATTAGTCTGAATATCCAAATAACAGCTGATCTACACAGAAAAATATATACTGCAGTGATTGTAAGTCCAACACTGTTGACAAAGACTATCAAAGACATTCTGGACAATAAGCAATGATAAATAACACAAAATCATCTTTTAATATGGAGATTTTAAATAACAAAAACCTCAGCTGTTATTCCATTAATATTAGCAAACTACCTTTGATCAATTATTTACATAATCTTTAATTTTTATATAATTAATAATTAATATATGTATTTATAATGTATAAACAATATAAATAATAACGAACAATCCTGTTAATCTTTTCAATAAAATTATTTTTCATTAATTATGATATGTATAAGTACTATAAATTTTAAATTTCAAAAATGTAAGGTAAGTACAATGTAATATTTTAATTTAGAATTTTAAATGTTATTTCAAAAATGTTTAGGTTTTATTTGAATTATTGTAGAATTTTGTGATGATGACTATAATCTAAAAATATCAAGAAAATAAAGTTATTTAATTCTGATAAATAGTTTTGAGATAGAGTTTTTTTTTTTAGGAAAGAACATTGGTTTCTTTTATTATAGCCATTTTATGTATATTGTATTTAAACTGTATATAGGTAGTTCTGGACTTGTGATAAGGTTCAAATTGAACCTTGCTGTCACATGTCATACTTGGTCAGAAATGCCCAAAATTTATGGATTTTTCATAACTTCATTAGGACAATGTACATTATCTTAATTAACATAAAGAACATAAAATTATTAGAATCAGATACTAAAAAGGATACCTTCCATATAGTACTACTATATCTCTCTGCTTTTTATCTTTAAGTCAAATGAAAACATTAATTTTCTTGATTATTTATAATAAATTATATTTTTCCTGTTTGAATGCTGTATTGAGTTAATACTGTTTTATATTCAACGATATATCAAATCTGCAAAATCTTAATAAGAAAGGAAATTAAATATTTTGGTTTTTTATTTAAATTATTACTAGGAATATTTATTATTATAGCATCCCTCAGTTATACTACCAATATCAATGATATATATACTATATATTATTGTATATACAGAATTTCTGATAAATCTATATTCTCTGAGATAAAGATATATAAGCCTATAAATTAGTTGCTTGAATAGCTTGCTCTAAACAAATATTCAGTAATATTTCTTTATTATACAATGTTTAATAAATATTCTTTTAAGTAAATGTATTTCAAACTGCAATGCATCAGTAAGACATCACTAAATATTTAGCAAAATCTTAGAAACACACTATATATACTATACTTTTGCTATGTAAAATACAGATAATATCTGTTTAGTTCAGAGAGTATGATGATAGGTTTAAAAATATTCCGTTTCACAATAAAAAGTTAAAACAATTTTATTGTGTATCAATAAAATTTTGATTTAAATAAAATTGCATAATTATAATGTGTTTCTGATTTACATAAATTTGATTTACCATTGTACAAATTTTACTGTGTGTAAAGAAATTCTTAAAATGCAAAACTTTTTTTAAAGTATAATTTAATATTCAATACAAGACTATAATTTTATACAGTAGTGTTATAGCAATAGTTTAAAGAAATTCTTAAAATGTAAAACTTTTTTTAAATTATAATTTAATATTCAATACAAGACTATAATTTTATACAGTAGTGTTATAGCAATAGCTATAATATTACTATAATAATATTACTGATAATTCAGTATCATTAATGAGTTTACATCTGTAATAATAATAATAGTATCTTAATATAATTGCATTACATATTATACAAAATAGGTTAGGTTATATGTAATAACTATCATATTGTAATAGTTATTACATATCTCATATTTTGCAAATAGGCTACATATAATATCCAATATTGTTCTTAATTTTATTAAAATAATTGATTTAAAATTTTTCTTTGGAGAAAAAATTTAAAAATAAATTTATACATATTATACAAAATAGGTTATATGTAATAACTATCATATTGTAATAGTTATTACATATCTCATATTTTGCAAATAGGCTACATATAATATCCAATATTGTTCTTAATTTTATTAAAATAATTGATTTAAAATTTTTCTTTGGAGAAAAAATTTAAAAATAAATTTGTTCTATGTAAAATTGATGTGTATCTTCCAGAAATACAAGTACATACAAGGAACATTTATGTAATAAAAAGGAGTACAAGTGGAAACTTTTATAGAAATACCATTTGTTATTCTATCTTACATTGTTGAAAAGAAAATTTCTAAATCCAATTACATGAAAAGGATATTCAAATAAAGGATTGAAAATGGAGCATAGGCCATATATATTAGATCCCAGGTTTAAATATTATTTAATGCAAAATACATTAATCAAAACTGCCATTTCACTAGAATCATTCTAAATAAAATATAATTTTTTTATAAATTGTGTTTTATAGTCTTGGTTATGGATTTTTTTTCCAGAACTGAATTAAAAAAATATATTTGGCAACTATATGATGACTTAAGTTGAAGATTTTTTTAATTATATAAAAATAGGATTATATAGTATGTTTGTTTCATTAATTAAACAAACCCAGACTAAAGAGAATTAAAAAAAAATAAAAGAAATAATAACTTCAAATTATTTTTCTTAATCCAATTACATGATAAAGGATATTCAAATAAAGGATTGAAAATGGAGCATAGGCCATATATATTAGATCCCAGGTATTTTACAGTTCATAATATAAAAAATTAAAAAAATTGATTAATTAGATTTTTGAAAAAAATCTTAGTAATTAAATTTATTTCAATATATAATCTGAATAACATGAATACAGTAATCTAGAAAATAGAGATGGAAGGGAAATAAAAGCTAATTTTCTAAAAAATATCCAATCAAACAAATTTTCATAAAAACTATTTCATAAAAATTATTTTGGTCATTTTTCTTGACCAAAATAAGAAATTTTAGTCAAGAAACATTCAGGAATCATCATCAGAAATTCATTATGCTCCTTTTTCAAGAACCCTAAACATAACTGCAATAAACCAATTAGGGTTAATCAAATTGCAGTTGTAAAATTCTATTGTTTGTTCCTGCCATGTATGGCATATCACTTCAATGGCTTTTGGCAATAAATGACTTTGAGCAGAACAGGCAATCAATGGCATGCTATAGGTTAAAGTAAATTAATGTTAATAAGAGAAAGAATGAGAATATTTAAGAGGTATGGCTGATAATTTCCAAAGAAAATAATTAGAGAATGCAATCATTATTAATTCAAATTTAATAGGCATAATGAGATTCATCTATTATTATATTAAGTTTGAGTCACGAAAAAAATCAAAATCATGAAATTCAAGAATAGTAACTCAAAATTAATAACATTTCAAATGTATATTAATATATATATTTTCATGCATTTTCATTTATCAAAATTTCATGATAATGAATTATAATGAGATTATAACTAATAATTGGATAATTAAAATCTACTATATTAAAATAAAAATTTCTTATAACTTTTATAAGATTATATAATACTCTATAAAAAAACTGAAAAATTTCTATAGAGTAAAAATTTAAAGACAAATTAATCCAAGTATTTCAAACATGAATAATATTTATTACTTTAGATAATAATGTTTCTGATTCTTTCAGAGGATCATCATCATTCTACATTCATTGGATCATTCATCAGTTAACATTCTAATCTATGGAATCAGTTCTTTAATCACTTAAAAATATTTTAAAAAGTTAATTTAAAATTAGAATGTAAATTGATGACAATCCACCAAAAAAAAATCAAAAACATTTTTATTTAAATTAATAATTGCTAGAAATTCCCCGCTCATATAAATGAGCGGAAATATACTATTGTGATCTAATCTTATAATACTTTATATAACAGCATATTGTATAATAATAGCTTATCTTGCAAATTTATTTAATATATATTTTATTAAGCATTAGTTCAAATGTGTAGTAATTGCACGGGGGCCCGTGGAGGCTGCACTCACGGGCGCTGTGCCCCCGACGGCCCCACTCCACGGGTGGGCCCGCGGAAGCCCCACCCCAATGGGCCCAGGCCTTTGGGACCCGGTTTCATCTCCCCAGAGGGCCCACAGCCCGTGTGGATATGAAACCCCCACGGGGGCCCCGTGGGATGGGGCTGAATCCCAGGGATCAAGAGGCCCCCGTCGGGCCTGGGCCCTTGGGGCCGGTTTCATCTCCCCGGTGGGCTGCACCCAGTTTCATCTCCCCACTTAACGCTGTTATATTTAGCGCTTTGTTTCCTTGGAACGTATCCCCCGTGTAAACGGGGTCTTACTGTATGGTTAAATATAAAAATTCACTTTTTTATAAATATATAAAACATACATTTTTATTCACTGCCCTGTTTCACCTATTCATTATTTACGTGCTAAAATGACCTCGTTTAACGCTGTTTCATTTAGCGCTTTGTTTCCTTGGAGCATATCCACGCGTTAAACAGGATCCAGAAAAGTGGCCCCCTCACATCTCGTCTCCCCTGTTAAACGGGGTCTTACTGTATGGTTAAATATAAAAATTCACTTTTTTATAAATATATAAATACATATACAGGTATCCCTCCTATAATACGTTCTCCTACAATACGGTTTCGCTCCAACACGATTTGAAAATTGTGGAAACCCTCATATAACACGATACTTCTACAACACGATTTTTACTTAACACATTTAACCTGTCAGCTTGCCAGTTTATTTCATAACTGATAAGCTGACAGGTGATATTTTTTTCGCAGACGGCAGAATTTATAACCGTATCTAATCCAACGCTATTTTCTTACGTGAAATGAAGTATAGTAAGGGTGCCAAAAAAAATCGCCTGTAGCGCCGAAATGTCTAGCGGAGACCCTGCTTGGGATGGCATCACAGCAACTTGCCACAAAAATTATATCGGAGTTATTGATTTGCCCATAAACGTAGAAGCATACATCCGCACTCGTATCTTCAAGAAGATTCTGGAAAACATCTTTGAAGAGAGAAGCGGATTTGGCCAAGAGGATGTGGAAGACGACGCGACGTTGAAAACATACTGAAATGGCTAGAGATAATCTTACTTGTTAGTTAAAGATGAATGAGTGCTAAGAGGCTGTTGTAAAAGTGAAACAACAAAACATTATAATTAAATTATTAATGAAAACAACAAAAAGTGAGAAATTTCATGATATTTATAAAATTTATAAACTATATTTTGGAAATTAAGCAAAAATCGTTTTAAAAGTAATATATTCAGCGATATTTATCAAATTCATTTGGGAATTATTCATAATCGCCGGTAAAAGTGAAAAATTTAGTGAAATCAAAATTACCAAGATGATTGGTGATTACGCATAATCACCAATTAATCAGTTTTACCCTAACATATATATATATTAAGTATATATAGGCCTATATATATACATATTTTAATGATAATTACTTTTGAAAGGCTATAGTTGGCTTTTCTTAGCTACAGTTGAGGGTAACAAAGCTTCAACTATATACCTTCTATGTAATGGATTTTTAATAATCAATAATATCAATTTATGATAAATATATTACATGCTGCTAAGTAATTTCTAGTTAGAAAGTAGTATAAAATAACAAAGAAAATATAATACAATACAGTGATTTTTATTGTCATACACAGCATTTATTTTATAAAATGATGCAAAAATATACACTGTATATGATTATATTGAATAGAAATATTTTTATAAGATTTTTTAAAATTTTTCTTTGTATAATGGAATGCTGTAATTCTGCTGCATTATTTAATAGTCACGAATATTCTGTATTTAATGTGTTTTCAAATTTTATTTTAAATTTACTTTTGTGTTAATTAAATTTAGAGTTATGAATTTGACAATTTTAATTATTAAATTTCATTATTTTAAAATTTATTATTATATAAAGCAGAATACTATTTATTCATAAAAAGGCAAAAAAATTAGTTTTTGATTAGTCTGAATATCCAAATAACAGCTGATCTACACAGAAAAATATATACTGCAGTGATTGTAAGTCCAACACTGTTGACAAAGACTATCAAAGACATTCTGGACAATAAGCAATGATAAATAACACAAAATCATCTTTTAATATGGAGATTTTAAATAACAAAAACCTCAGCTGTTATTCCATTAATATTAGCAAACTACCTTTGATCAATTATTTACATAATCTTTAATTTTTATATAATTAATAATTAATATATGTATTTATAATGTATAAACAATATAAATAATAATGAACAATCCTGTTAATCTTTTCAATAAAATTATTTTTCATTAATTATGATATATTTTAAAATTTATTTAAAAAAACTTATGTTATTTAACTAATTATATGTTAATGAGTGCTATAGAATCTATTCTTCATTTTCTATACAAATTTTAGTTTTGATTTCATTTTAGTTTTCTATTTTCATTTACAAATTTTAGTTTTCTATTTTCATTTACATAGTAGTTTTGCAGAACTGATTACTGTGTAAAGGGTTAGTTATATATGAATATGAAATAATTATTAATGCAAAATTAATTTATACTATTTTCATTTACATAGTAGTTTTGCAGAACTGATTACTGTGTAACACTGTGTAATACTGTGTAAAGGGTTAGTTATATATGAATATGAAATAATTATTAATGCAAAATTAATTCTGCATTATAAAAATTTTCAAATTTCATTATAATCAATGATTGAAAATTATGCTGATAATATAATTTACTATTATTCTTTTTTCATTTTGATGATGATGTTTTTATTTTAATAAATATTCAAAATACATCATTTCAGTTTATGCTCTCCTCCACGCTGTAATAATCTTATAAATTTTTCCAATTGTTAAGCTAACTTCTATCAGTATGTTCGTGTTGTACTCATTGGAGTGGTGCACGTAATAATAATAAATAAATAAATAATAGCCTGTTTTCCATTATTGACCATATATCTTGTATATAAAATACAAGTTAAATAACTGTGTGTTTTTTCTTATATTTAACTAATTTTATTAACATTTTAATTAGACGTATATTTATTTTTTAATTTAGTTAGCATTTTTGTTTTCTTTTCACCATTTTATAAATTATGGAATTTTTTTTGCAGGTTTATTATTAATCCATTTTTCTCATTATATAAAATATTTATGATGAAAGATAAATATAGTATCTGTATTAACTCAATAAAATTTCAATCCAAATGTATTTATCAATCTTAAACAAAAATATGTGAATATATGAGTAGAAAAACTTACTCTTAATCATTTATAAAAAGTTTGTTTCAAAACTATCTTGTATTGATGCAATTACTACCAAGTTGTGGATACTGTAACGTTATGTGCTGCTAAAGTCACTGGTTCCAATATAAAAATGTAAACTTAGTTATACTTTTGAGAACAGTACAATGATCTGTTTATATATTTATCAATCTTAAACAAAAATATGTGAATATATAAGTAGAAAAACTCTTAATCATTTCTAAAAAGTTTGTTTCAAAACTATCTTGTATTGATGCAATTGCTACCAAGTTGTGGATACTGTAACGTTATGTGCTGCTAAAGTCACTGATTCCAATATAAAAATGTAAACTTAGTTATACTTTTGAGAACAGTACAATGATCTGTTTATTCTTGCAATGCAACAACATTCTTCATTAGAGATATCAAAGAATTTTATAAAAGATATTTATAATGGTTTAATTAATTGTAAACATATATAATATATATGTAATGCAATGGCTGCTGCCTGTCTGTATAGGTTCTCACACCATTAAACCTATCCGGACCAAACTTTGCAGGATGACTTCCCATGATCTGTATATATGTAATGCAATGGCTGCTGCCTGTCTGCATAGGTTCTCACACCATTAAACCTATCCGGACCAAACTTTGCAGGATGACTTCCCATGACCCTGTAGGTAACATAGGATACCCAAAATCGAAATCGCCTCAGGAGATGGGGCACATTGAAATCATTCTTTCTATCTGTGTTCTGCATAGACTCCCATACTGTTTTGACCTATCGGCACCTCTATTAAGGTGTACTTTCCGTGCCTGTAGCATAAGGTGCTCTAGGTCAAAATCGCCTCATTTTTTATATACGGGTAAATTTTTGGGTCGTAATTTAAAGTACATGTTTAAATTTTTCAGCCTGTTATTCTGACTATTGTTGACGTTGCAACGTATGAAGTAGAGTTAACGTCATAGTCTCACAAAAATGGCGTTACCACAGCGTAACAATGAATGACGTCACAAAAGTAATCAATGTGTGACATCATTATGACATAACAATTACTGACATCGAAAATTCGTCCTACTACATAACAATGGATGACGACCCAGAATGTCATCAATGTGACATCACTACAGTTCCGACGAATTAAATGCGATAGATGACGTCACAAAACTTCATAATATGACGTCATCCAACGCACTTAATGGATGCGGTTTTAAATTCAACACTCTCTACCGCTAATGTACATTTTCTAAAATGACAACCCCTCGGCAGGTGCTAACGCGTCTGCATCGATATATCGATGAGCGTCTGTTTTTGAATTCAACCTTTGCACATCAAGATGGCTGATTGTTTTGATGTTATTTTGTCTTCTGTTGATAGTAAATTTTTTAATATCAATATAGGAATTAATATTCCATTATTTTTCAAATGCAAAAAATAGAATAAGCAATCTCGCATTAACGAAAAGTTACAGCAGTTGTAGTAGTAAACGAAAATGAACGGAAGACTAAAATTAAAATCAATAATTATATGAACATAATAAATTTATATTCAGATATGGATTTTAAACTACATTTTAGATCAAACAGATCATCGGTCGAAGTAAGAATACTTTTTCTTTGGGCCTTTATAAGTAACTTATATGTTAGAGTAAAATAATTGAATAATGTTTTATAATCTGTATTTTGAAAACAAATATAATTTATATGAAAATATACATTTAATAAGAAAAATAAAATAATTAAATATCATATACAGTCGATTCTCGTTATTCGCGTATTCGATTATTCGCGAAAATTTATTTGTAACCACAAAATCGATATCGGCGGCGCTTTCGCACTTATTCGCGAACTCCCGCTGAGCGGAGAAAAAAGACTGTTACTAATGTAAACCTCTCTTTAATAAAGGAAGTTGTTTGCTACTAAACGTAGTCTCTGTGTCGAAAAAGTTTCATTACCTATCTTTGCTCACTTCACAAACCGCAGGTAGGCCAAAAGCCTGTTCATATCCGCAAGCCCACAGAAGAATTTGACCCTACGCTTGAACGCATCCTCAAATTTAAGCGCTTAACTTCCTGCGCATTTGCTCCTTAGGCCGAGATTTTAAAAGATCTGAGGCAAAAAGCGACGCAGACATCCCACAGAAGAATTTGACCCTACGCTTGAACGCAGCCTCAAATTTAAGCGCTTAACTTTCTGCGCATTTGCTCCTTAGGCCGAGATTTTAAAAGATCTGAGGCAAAAAGCGACGCAGACAAGGCTGACGCAGTTTTTCAACGCAATTCAGGAAGACAATGTATCAGCTGCCACATCAAACAACTACCTATCAAAAACAAGATTTTATTTACTACATAGTTAGTGTTTTAAAAATTAAATAAAAATTACTGTAATTATAATAATGTATATAGTACTGTACACTGCATATACTGTAATTGTTTGTTAGATGGGGATCTTTTTATGGAATTGTATTTATGTATTAGTATTAAAGTTTTAAATCTCAGTACTATATATTTAAAGCAAACTATTCCACTATAGCATAAAATTTCTTAAATTTGAATTTGAAAAATTATGTCTGTATCCACCAGAGTCAACTGAACAAATATTATGGTTGATGTGGTAAGTTAGTGTTGAATACACCAGTGATGTCACTGGTGAATTTACAAACAGTTTAACGAACATGGTTTACAAATGGATTTGCATCACTGCACTGGTGGAGTGTTGAATTTAAAAACGTACTCAATACTCGCCGTAATGATGTCACAAAACGCCGGCGTGTGATGTCGTAGCAATGACGCCATAAAACTACTTCGACATACCGTATGAAATAACAGTAGATGGCAATACAAAACGATAGTGTGTTATGTTCTGACATATAACGCGTACTCAATACTCGCCGTAATGATGTCACAAAACGCCGGCGTGAATTGTCGTAGCAATGACGCCATAAAACTACTTCGACATACCATATGAAATAACAGTAGATGGCAATACAAAACGATAGTGTGTTATGTTCTGACATATAACGTAACAATGGATGATGTCCCAGAACATCATCAGTGCTTGAAATGTTATGATGGTATCTGATACAATGGATGATATCACGAAATGTCAGCTTGTGAAGTCAAAAAAGTTCCAATGTAGGTCGTAACTATGACACCATCACCACATCCAAAGTTTTAATTTTTTCCAGTTGTGCTTACAAGTAGAATATCATTTGTAACTATCAGAAAAATCTCGCATATCAGAAACTATCTCTCTACAAATGACCTGCCAGAAATTCCCGGGCAATACCGCGTTCTCCGGCTAGTTAATTAATAAAACGTAACTAAATAGGGCACAATTCAAAAGAACTTTTATCTGATTAAACAATTTATTTTTGCATAGAAGTTAGTTTGTTTATTGATGGAATGTTTTAACAGTTCTCTCAACCAAATTTAATCAATAGCATCATTAATTGTATCGTGTTTAAGTTTACAGTTTAAATGGTTCTCTTTAATTCAGTTCTGAATTTCACTACTATAATTAAGGATTTTATTACTTATTTTTATCTACAATTAACAATTATGCACTTAAGCCAGATTATCTTAAATTCAGTTTCCTCTATTCTGAGATTCATAGAGGAAATTAACTTCTAGAAATACTTGTATATAGTTATTTTTGAAACCAAGGCTTTTTGTTATCTGTAAAAGCTATTATATCAAGTGAAAATACAATATACAGTACTATATTATTTATTGAATCTTTTTTCCAATAACAAATATATTTTTCCATTATTAATATAATAATTTTTCCTAATAAATATTCCTTTCATCTATTATAAACATGTCCTATATAAATCATGACCTACTTATGATATTGTTTGTTATTATAGTGGCATGCTTATGAAACTATTTTGATTACATTACTAGAGTAGTTTATCGATTAAATCGTTTTAATTAACTAAATGTATACCATTAATGCAGTATATCTGATCTTAATAAACTTAATCTTATTTTTTTAACAATTTTAATTAAATTCTCACTTACAGGTATATTGAAATTATGTAGATAATAATGAACATCTAAAATTCAATATTTGATAAATATATATTTCCTCTAAAATTCAATAATAAAGTAATTTTAGAGGAAATAATGTTTATTTCCTCTAAAATTATTTTATCATTTTTTTATCATTATTTTTTATATATACTAGATGGTGGATTTAACTTGTAAGCTGTATATTTTAATTAAAACTGGCTCATTCTGAAATTATTTTATGAGCAAATGTATTTTTTAGGATTTTTGATCATTAAGGATTTTATGCCACCCATATGAATTCCTTATGCATTATAACCAGCGGCAGACGGAAAATTTTATTGACCCTGGAAATTGAAATAAATTGGCTTCCATAAGTATATTAATACGAGTATATAAAAATATATAAATAGTTTTTTGGAGGGGGAGGCGAGGGAGTTAATTAATATTTAAGGAATTAGAGAAATAAACGTCGTAATGCATATATTTTAATATTTTAATAAATTATCCCATTTTAATTTTTTTTATCCCAAGAGCATGTTCATATATTTTACGTATAATATTTTCATTTTATAATTACGATAAAAATGTTTATCAATTGAAATAATTATTAGTGCGATTAACGCTTATGAAAAAGGATTTATTTTTATTTACGTTTTATTTAAATAAAATAAAAACAAAATTTTAAATGCAGGCTTTTTTTTTAATTTAATAAAAATAGAGACACCGAAATTTACCGACTTTGATTCGTTTTTTAAAATTTTCTGATCCGAAAATTTTTGGTTCGGCGGCAACATTGACCATGGCTCCAGTGCACTTACAGTTTGCTTGGTATGGTAAAGTGGGGTGGTTTTAGTAGTAACACGATACACTTAGACACGGTATGATTATTTAGTGATGCTAAATTGGTCAGTTCTGCGCCTTTAGTAGTAGCACGATACACTTAGACACGGTATGATTCTTTAGTGATGCTAAATTGGTCAGTTCCGCGCATGACGTCACCTGAGTTGCAAATCTGAAATGGACATTGTATTTGCTTATGAATAAGTCGTATCCGTTAGACGATTTTTTCGTGTTTTAACTGTTTTATTGTATGATTATTATTAAAATGATGAATTGTGCAGTGAGCGGTTGTAATAACCATTATAGAAATACAGAAAAAAAAGAAAAATCAGTTCCCTAATTTTAAAAGTTGAATTATAATTTATTACACTTTCTGAATTTATAACACTAATCATATTTGTATATTACAGTACATATATTTACAAATTTTCAATGTTTTAATTAATTTACAAAAAATTACAAATTTTGGTAATGTACTGTTTTATACTGTAATTTTTTCTAATGTGTGTGTTTTATTATTAAAAGTAAAACTTCTAACTGATGAATAACGACTTTTCTAATAATATAGTACAGTATTTCTATAGAAAAACGAAAATTATTGTGTTAAATTTAGTTGCCAGACAGACTGGCGGCTGGCGGGCCGCATCCGTCCTGCAAAGTAATTTTGAATGGCCCGCGAAAATGTTTTAGCTGTTTGTTTAAATCATCGATGTATCGATATATGATGTATATATCGATACATCGATATATACATCATATTGGTTTAAATCAGCCATTCTCAACCTGCGGCCCGCGGGTCTCATCTGGCCCCCCAAACCACATTACATCATATTGGTTTAAATCAGCCATTCTCAACCTGGGGCCCGCGGGTCTCATCTGGCCCCCCAAACTATTACGTGCGGCCGGGAACGCGCATTCATGAATTAAATGAAAGCGCGGAATTTTTCTCCACATGCAAAAAATAAAAATAAAAATTCTATGAAAAATTTTTTT